>CAIGRT010204370.1:0-10842 GCA_903798405.1 Fraxinus platypoda | reverse complement strand
TGTAATCTTATTCAATATCCTTGACACACATTATAATTTCAATAGTAGTTGAATGCTATTGAGTGGATAAAATTTCTTTCTTGGTACAATGCTAAAATTATGCCGTGGGCCACTTATTAAGAGAGAGAGGAGAATCTGCTAACATCAATTAACACTTATTATCCAAAAGATTTTTTTCTTCCATAAAGCGTGATAGTAACATTTAAATAATTTCACTTGCCAACTTATGACCTACTTAGAATGAGTGAAAAAATTTGCATACGCACAAACATACTCTAGACACATATAGTATGTTAAATAACAATGTCTTCTTCTGCAATTAACTTTCCTATGATAGCGAAACAACCTTTTGACTGAAATATTTGATCATTCAGTGGTTTAAATTCATTGCCTAATCAGAACAATTTACCATGTTGAAAACTCAGTACTCATTGTGATCTAATAGTTCAGTCTTTAGATTTTAGTTTCAGATATCCCTAATAGCAAATGCCATCAAAAAACGAAAAAAGCCTAAGGAAAAAGGCAAATATAAAAACATCAAAAAGCCCAAAAAGGAGAGAGAGAGAATACCATAATTTTCAATTATTTCTCTATATAGTCAGAATATTATAGGCTTTGACCTTTCTATATCAGGAAATTGTCATTTTAGTGTTATGTAGACATTTAGAATTGAAATACAGAATCCTTGTATTAATATATTTTCCTGAAAACATAAAATCCTTAATGGTGTTGTTTTATGCTTCAAGTCTTAAAATATGAACCTGAAAATAAATTTACGAGTTCAAACAAACTGTTGAGGCTATATGTGAAAATTTAATGATCTTTGTACAAAAGATTTCAATTAAGGCCCCGTTTGAGCCACCTTATTGCATTATTTCCTTAAGAATAGGGGTTCACTTTGCAGTCTCTAGGAAGCCCCCGTTTGATCTACATTATTATCTCATTAAAATGAAAAATATGACCGTTATCCATCACATCAACATTTAAATTCAAAATTTCTATCTCTTGTGTGGCCCCAATAACATCTATATTTTTCATTCCCATTCTACAATAATTTGGCTCAAACAGGGGCTAAGTGTTTTCAATTGTATGGTTGTAGATTTTTAGACATCATTAAATTACCCCAAACCCTAGAAAAGATTCCAATCTTATATACACTTTTGCTAAAATATTTAGTCTCTGGCATCCTCTTTTTTTTTTTTTTTGAATAACTATGTTATTATTTTCTGTAATGTTTATGATCTAAACAAAAAGTACTAAAAAAAATTGCCTTGTTTTGGTAATCCAGATTTTCATAAATTCACCTAAAACCCTTTCAAAAAACATGATTATATAGCTCGGTGCTCCCTTGAACATTTAACAGTTAATGTGGCGTTTATAATAACATAGGCAGCTCACAAAATTCTCTTAGTAATAGGTGGAATGTGTGATCAGTGATACAGAGGGACTTATTTGTATATGCTGCAGATGGTATATAGTTTTGTTTAGTTGATGAAATGTATCCACTTCGTCTTTGTCAGTTCTGATTGATGTATTATACTTTCGCTTAAGATTATTGCTTGTGAATCATGAAATCACCCTGGAATGAATACTCTTTTGAGTTCTTGTCTGTGAGGCTCCTCGTCTTTTGTTATTAGGAATTCAAGATTCCCAAGCAACACAAGTTTTTGTGTACCAGACTAACTTATTCTGATAAATATCTCTTTTATTCAACATTTCTTTTATCTAAACAATATATGCTATTATTCATCATTCAATCTCTTTCCATGTTATGCAATCCATCCACACGCTATCATTTATATGATCACATTTTTAAGACCATGTTATTTAGAAACGGCGTGAAGCAGAGTTTTGTGAGACGTGATGCACTGCCCCTTAATTTATAAATGTGTATTTTCAGTCTTGTAAATTTGTGAAACAGATCCCACATGATATATAACTAGTTTAGTTTTTGTATTATATTAACATCAGGTAGCAGACTCACTTGAAAAAGGAACTGAGCATGAAGACGAGTATATGATCAGTGAGAAAGAATTCCTAGTAAACAGGTGAAATTTCTGTGTCCATGATCTACGTTGTAATCAGAAACTAGTAAGATCTTTTTTTACTTTTTGTTTTCTTCAGTTTGTTTGGGTGTTAACTGCTGTCTTCAGCTCACATGCGATATGACATTTTAGATTTATTTCAATACCCAAAGATATGGGTGCCTTCAACTGCGGAGCATTTGTTGCAGGAATAGTGAGGGTACGTGTTTCATTGAACTATGCTTTTTTTAGTGTTAGTCGTGTCATTAGTTCTGACGGGCTTTACTTAATCTTGAAGGGAGTCCTGGATAATGCAGGTTTTCCAGCTGTGGTAAGTGCACATTTTGTACCTGTGGAGGGGCAGCAACGACCTCGAACAACCATTTTGATAAAATTTGCTGAAGAGGTAATTCCTGAACATGTGTTCTCGAGATCATTTTTCTAAATAAGTGGCATTTGGTTAAATCCTTGGCTATTGGCCTAGCAGCCAAAGAGTTACTGGTTTCAGTATGACGATAGCATCTTCATGTTGTAAGGCCAAAAGTAATGTCTGTAGTCTGACCCTGTACCCAGCTAATCAATTTGTAACCCAACCTAGCTTCAAATTCTTTCAAAAACGGACTGACATTTCTTGCTTTTCTGTGTGCTTAATTTCTTTTCAGGTACTACAAAGAGAAGCAAGACTAGGTTGATACCTGCTTATGATTTTTCCCAATAGATTTGCCTAAACCGCAATCAGGTGTCTGAATGACGAGATTTCTGGTGAAACAAATCGCATGTTTCCATGTAATACTTGTTGAGAGTAGCAATTTGCATTTCTTCCGAGGCTTGATAATACTTTGTGAACTTTTTCATGCAAGAAATGTACTGATCAACAAGTATACTTGGAATACATTGAAAATGTTGTAATGTCAGATAGCGACTGGTGGAAAATAATATCTGTGAGTTGCTAGGGGATTTACATGGTATATAGGATGTTAATTTGACCTGTGCAAATTCAATGCAGGGCAGTCAATATTCATCTTTGGGTTGTTGGTCGAAAAAATATCAGGGTATACTGGCCTGTTTGCTGCTGGTTGTCTATTGGGCGCATGGATGACTTTAATGGTTAAAGCATTGACTCACTATATAAAATTTTATTAGTAGGTTCAATTGATTTTCTATCATTACACTTGAGCTTCGCTACCACTTGGTCCCAGCTAAAATATATAAGTTCATTTGTTGATACTAAGATGGAATTACTACACAACTAAAACATGATAAACTCGACTTGTAATGAGATGATTCTGAAGCAGAAAAAACTGAGACCCTTGACCTTTAAAGCGACATGGTTTCGTTCAATGCTGTTATGATATCTTGACAACAAAGAAGAGTTTGACCCTGGGTCCAAAGATCCCCAATGTAGAAGTAGAGGATGAAGCTTAGAGGTGAACCCAACCTTCAAGTTCCATACTTTTATCACAATTTGATTTCAAAAGTGCATTTGTTGAGCGTAAAAGTCACAATCAGCAGCAAGGCAAGATGCACCATTTGGCTTTTAACATATTTGGTCAGGATTATTGGATATTGGATAGTGCTCAAAGTGAAGTAAAGAAAGAGTTGGAATTTTGGAAGTCCATAAAAGTCCATAGAATATAATACCAAAAAGACCATAAAGGGATGCCTTCTTGCATTACAGTGAACACTGGAGGAGATTTACCAACACAAAATTTAAAGAAATTCGGCTTGGTAAAGTAGATTGAATTGCCAATAAAGACGTCAAAATGTGGACCTTTATCGTTGGTAGGCATCATAAGATGACACTACTATACTACATACACTGAATATACATGAAAAAGTTAAAATCTTATTCATTGTACTGCATACAAAATGTGCTGATATATTACGTGAGCATGAGAAGCAGACATTCGGTTGGAAATCGTCTATGTGGACAACATCGCTCGAAAAAATCTTCATAATTATCTAGAGGAAGAAACGCCGCTTGTGATATCTAGCTAGCGAAGTAGATATTAAAATAAGAACATAAATGAATTGCAATGCGAAGTACACGAAAGAGTTCAGTAAAGAGCATGCTTTAAGAGAAATGAGACCATTCACCTGGCCCCAAATATGGATACCTTGTTTAGTTAAACATGGTAACTGCCTTAAGTTTCATACAAAAGAAGGGGATAGTAAATAAAAGACACTTAAAACAGAATGATGCCTTCAGTTTCATACAAAAGAAGGGGATAGTAAATGAAGGATACTTAAAACAGAATGAGAACTAGACAGAAAACAGAAGATACAGTTAAGGTGAAAAGGACATGAGTACTCAACACAAGATGGAAAAGATGTGGAGGACGAGCTCAAGGATAAATGGAGAAATTGGAAGGTTCCTTACTGTGAAAGGGTGAAATAAAACAATGAATTCAGGCAACTTCCACAGAACTGAAAGCATTGCGACAATTTTTTCCTAAAAGTATGACATTCACAATGAAAGAGAGTTATTTATACACGAGGATAAGTGCAATTTTGACAGCCAATGTAAGGTTAAGTCAGTTTGATTTGCCCTTTTCAAATGCAAATGCAACAAAAAACCCGTTCAACCAACCTCCCAGCAGGAAAATAGAAACAGACTCATCAATTCTAATTCTAGATATTGTAGAAGAAAGCAGAACGGGAATTAAGAAAAAGGAAAGCACACGTATCAAAAAATTTGCGATAGTAAATAAATGGTTCAGAGCATCAAGACAAAAAATTTCTTTTAATCGCCCATTTATGAAAATTGGTGCGTGTCAAGACTTTGATGAAAAAAATGAAATTGACTTGAACATTAGGGGCATGTTGAACCACTTAAGGGGAAACAAACAGAACAAGAACCCAATAACCTAATGATGTAAAATAATAGATACAGTACAGGGGAAGCCATCTCAATACAGTTAGGACAAGTATATAATCCACAAAGAAGAATGGATGCCACCAAACGAGCAAGGCAATGGAATTAATCACATTGCTTCACCAGTTATCTTTTTCTATTCAGTTTTATTGCTAATAGGCTTATTTATAGCCATTATCTGTCCAATGTCCCATAAAAATTAACACCGTACCAATGAATTTATTACTTATAATGCCAGCAATGCTATTTCCTGAACATTTTAACTAAAGAACTATTTTGCATTAATTCTACTTTCGATAAAATAATTAAAAAAAAAAAAAAGAATTCATAACCAGATAAAAGTGTGGTGAATCCCCTTGGCTCTTCAAACCTATTTAGCTGTGAGTTTTGTAGTAATATAGCTGTTTTCCACCAGCTCCAGCAAACTACCATTATTCCTGAATAGCTAAACCTACTTAATTTAATTTCATAAGAAATTTTCTCGATGTCATCATTAGGTTTCAGTCTTTGTGGTCTCTCCCGCGGAAAAGGAAAAGATCTCTAACCTGTGTACATAGGAAAGAGCAGTGCATTACGAAATATGGCAATGCAACACTTAAAACAGTCCTTTTACTGTTTTATAATTTAATTTTTACTTCAATTTATGTCTCCAGGAAGACAAATGGAAGGAAAATCGTTTTTGGGAAACAGTTTCCTTTGGTAACCAAACAAGCTACACATTTCTAGCCATTCAAGTTATCCTACTTATTCTCTAAGATAGGAAAAAAGTAAAAGAAGTGTCCATAAATGGAGTCTCAATATAAGACAGTTAAGCAAATGTGTGCAAGCGATTTCAGTGAAACAATTTTAGAGTTCACAGTATATTTGATTTCTAATTCATTTCCTTCCAAGTAAAAATTCGCAAGCTTGGTTGATTAATCTGTTCGGTCCTAGTAGAAGATGGACATATCTTGAAATTATCAAAATTCATATGATATTCACAGATCAACGGAGGCTGGATAATTATGTATTTTTTGTGAGTTACGGGAGACAACTGTGCGATGCAATGAGATTCTTATGTATAATTATGGATTTTTTCAATGAGAAATGTTTGACACAAAGGAACACCAAATCATTTCCAGGCAGTTGACAGTAAAACAAACTGTACAATAGCCACAGTTAGAAAAAAATATAGCATCTTTAGCCAAACAAATGGCACCCAAGATATCATGTTTGTGCCAATGAAATAATAATCACTGTTCATGTATTAACTCCTATTTCTGATAAAGAAAAGTGGCCAACTGAAGACCAGAGAAAGAGAGAGAGAGAGATAAGAAAGTTAAAGACTTGGTCTTCTCGAGAAGATAAAGAATAATAAGAACAATAAACTAGTCTTATTCTCAGTAAATATGGGAATTCATTTCGTCACATGTGAAAATGTTTTGAGTTGACTGTCAACCTAACTCAATCCTCCTCCATCCAGGATTGGACTTAAAAAAGAAGACAAACACCCATCCCAATAAATTCCTATCATATGTGGCAGACTTGGTCTTTGTAGTATTGCACCTATATCTTTTGTCCTTTTCATCTTTCTAATTGCTCCTCCTAAAATTTTTTTTTGAGAAGTTGTAGCCATCGGGCTGGGATGGTAATTTTGAGCAAGTTTGATAATTGTCTCTAAGAACAAGTCTAAAGCCAACTTTTCTTTATCCTGGGCTTTGCGGTTTCCTAATTTTTACTCCTTATATAAGCTGCAGAAGTATCAGTTCAGCTCTCTTTGACTAATGATGCATCTTTCTCTTTGGCTTGATGACCAAGGCCCTAGGTATCTCATAGATTTTCAGCTCCCTTTTCTTCTATTTGATTTTAATTTCTAGCTGACAAAATAAACCTTTACAGCTCATCAAATTAGACTCTGTTACCATGCAACATAAACTTCTTGCTAATATTACTCTAATTGTCCACTCCCAAGCCTCAGTTTCTCGACATCAGTTGATATTGGTACCAAATATATGGAAATTCTGCACCAAATAGATTCTGCGCCTGGACATCGGTGTAAAATTGGTTCGCAATTCAACTTTAAGTGGATTCATTTCTCCTAGTTACTGGATTTCTATATTTTTTATTTATAAATAATGATTCTGATGAGACTTAATGGGTAATTTTTTAACATGAGAATCATCTTTTACTATAATAGAAATATATCCACATGACCTGAATTCAGGTTTAGCAAAAAAATGAAATAATTCATAAAGGACCTAAAGGTTAAAACAAGAAGAAATAAAGATAGGAGACTTAGATGGATGGTTCATACTTTATATCGTCACAGCTGATTAGGTGACTCATCACAGCTGAATATTACATCATTGACTAAATCCAATTCATGATATCAAAAGCACCCAATAGCAAAAAATAAATAATGGGCAGGCATGCAGGTTAATTTTATTAGGTCATTCAGATGAACAATGAATTAACCACACCTGATAACCTTCTTCATCAATGAACTGCCACTCCAACAAATCCAACAACCATATTCCAGATTGCATATATAGATATGAAGTTTGATTCAAAAGAGAAATTGTGTGCATTGAACTCAATGCTATTAACACCACAAACAAAATACCAAATTTCATCATGAATGCTTTTATTATGCTTCTTGGCTCATAAAAAACTAGATCCAAGACAGAAGGGTAGTAATTTAATTTTCTTCCGGAGCAATCAACCAACTTTTAAATTTTAAATCGATAATAATGTTGGCAGGAGCCAGCATAAATATCATGTTTAGATCAAAGGATGCATTTGTCAGTTCCAGGTCCATAAAGATATGATTGATTCTTGAAAGAAAGGCATCAAAGGATATGGATTCTTTCTCATTTATCAACCACAAAAAACTGCAACAAATTTCAGTCAATAGAAAGTGCTTCACTCGTTAATCAGATTCTGCTGACTTTGAGCAGCAATGGTCAGAAGATAAACAATAATGATTCTGATCCGCCATCAAGTCTTCAAGGACAAAGATTAAAAGAGACGATCTTTACATTGTGAAACAAGATCGATGAGCAATAAAAATAAAAAATAAAAGACTCAATTGTGTCTCATGAAATCTCACAGACAGATTAGTGCATTATTATTTAAACTATCTTCTTCTTCTTCTTCTCTCTTTAAGCAAGAGCCCTAGAAGAAAAGGGTCGACAAACTTCAAGACAGTGCAAACTAAAGAATTAAATTTAGTTGATCCAATCTATGAAAATAGCAGAAGAAGGTGTTAACAATCAGTATGAAAGAAACAAAAATATCTGAAGGAAATGATTTGGAAGTTAAAAGTTAAGAGGACAAACAGAAAGAAGGCAATATTTATTCTCAAAACAGGTTCTCATTTCACTTTATAAATTCATATTTATTTTCATTTAGTAAGCAATCTGTTCATTCTCAACATCAAGACCATACAACACACCAGCATATTTTTCAGTCAAGCCATTAAAGAAATTCTCTTTCAACTTGATGAATGTATAACAAGTAAGCAAACTATCAGAACCAGCTTGATGACAAATGCCGACGCGCTCCACTTCCAAAAGCTCGGCAAGGTTGTTTAGTCCACCATGAAGGCTGTTACAGAACCGAATCAGATGCTTGATATCATAGACAATTGGGAAGTACATCTTGATCAAATCCAAGTACCCTGCCTGAGTATCTGGCAGACTCTGGCAAGTCAACAGCTTCAGCAAGTACCCAAAATCATAGGCACTGTGAAAAGTCACCCACTGCACATTATCGTTCAACACTATCCCTGACGACATTAGAAGCTCGCTAAAGCGGTAAGCATCGATACCCTGCTCATTATTTTTCTCGAAATTAATGCCACTGTGGCTTAACAGCTCGATAGAGTCATGTGCATAAACATCCTCATTGCGATCAAAATCGCGGAAATTGAATTGCCAAACACAGTATTTCCCAGTATCACAGGTGGGAAGGTTTCCCTTCTCATCAGAAAAAGTGAGGCCCAACTGAATTAGCTTGAGAAGATCCACATTGGCCTTTAGAGTGTGAAAATGATACTCAGAGGAGCTCTTGAAATTGCCCAAGGGACGAAGAACAATGCCCGGAAACTCAGTGTCCATAGCAATGTACGGGTAATCATCTAAGATATCACGAATCAAAGCAAACTCATATTCAAGATTGTCATTCCAGACCTCCCTTATGTGAATTGTATCGCTTGTAGGCAAAACAGTCATTTTATCATGAAATTTACACCAAACAAAACAGGAGATTTTCAAACCTAAATCTACAGAAAACGGAAATAGAGAAAAATTAGTAAAAAATAAAATCAAAATTCAGAATCCGAGAAAAACCCAGATAAATAAAAATAAGAAAAAGACAATTAATTCAGTAAACTTGCGAGTCGAAGCTGAAAATAGAAACAAACTTGCGAGTCGTAGCTGAAAATAGAAACAAAGAGATGGAGATCTGACCTTCAAGATTCGAGGTTTATGAGCAAAGGGTTCAAGATATACACACATATATCTTTGGCGGTCCAATAAAAAGCTAAACGAGGAATCTTGAACAACTTCTTTTTCCCTTCAAGTGCGAAATCTTATTATTCTTTTCCTGGGAAATAAGAGCTAGGGTTTTGCAGAGAGTGATAAATATGGGTTTGAAGGTCCCCTTCTAGCTATCACTTCACAACATAAGTAACCAAAAGTGAAATCTTTGCATGAAACTTGAAAGAGTAGAGAGAGAGAGAGAGAGAGAGAGAGTATGAGCCTGAAATGTGTGTATATACGTGTACGCATATCTGTCTCTCTCTTAGCTGGTTGCTGATGTGCTTCGTGGATTTTTGATATTTTCTACGAAGCCAACCTTATTTTTCGAGAAAATTTATTATTTATGCAAATGTAAGTGACAACATGTTTTACCTATAGTCTGAAAATACAAGATTAAGTCTCGTTTGACCATTATTAATTTCAAACTCTTTTTCTATATGTTCATTTTAAATCATATATTTATACAATAAAATATTTTGCACATAAATTCAAAAAATTTACATATTTTTTAACTACACATTCTATAAAAAATCATTATTCAAAACTCTATTTTTCCCAATTGATAATTGTCAAACAGGGGCTAAACATTCTATTAGGCGAGAATTTTTCTTTCCGTAAAAGATTTATTATGATTAATTTTTTTTTATGAAAACTATATATTGATTAGACTTTCGCATTAAAATTGTGCTACTTCGCAAATCGTATTGTCAATCACATGGCAAAATAAAAATAAAACTTTATGTGACATCTTCTGGTTTTAATATTGGAATAATAATATTTTTTTTCTATAATATCTTTTCTCTAATATATGGAAGGACATAGCTCACTACAAATTCAATATCTCATGAGGAGTTTGATCCTAATTCACGATAGACACTAGCAACATACTACATCGCAAATTTTAATAATGTTTCAATGAAAATACTATATTAAATTATGTAATTAATAAACTGCATTTTTGTCTTATTTACCATTTTAAGTTATTATCTTTAATTTAGATTGTGCAACATGGCTTGCCGATTGTCAAATTGTGCATCATAAAAGAATTGTGAACATAAGACAAACAGTCTTGCTACAGTTACCCTCACTTTGACAGTGTCAAATTGACAATTCTTTTGATAGTACGTGAGACGAGACACATTTTTGCTATTGATTTCAAGAACGCTTAAAATAATAAACGTCATAGATTTCTACACCTCACACAATGTCAACATTAATGTTTACTTTGAATTTACAAACGAATAGTTCCTAAGACGAATAGGTTTAACAATAGAGTAAGATAAATTTAGCTCTTCGGTAGATTCTAATGTTGTACCTACCATGACAGGAAGTGAACGAAACCTAAACACACTGCAAACTGATCAGCTGGCAACAAGAAGCGTTGATCTGCAAGCGTCTCCACAAGATGGACTTCTTTGCCAAA
>CAIGRT010204336.1:0-12349 GCA_903798405.1 Fraxinus platypoda | reverse complement strand
ATAACCTGCGATTTACCTCATTCACTAAGGCCCAGGGCAGAGCAGGTGGGGGTCGTCTGAGATGCGGTTCATCCTTTATTATTTCCTCCTCAGCCTCCGCCTTCATCTGAATTTGATGTCAGATCCACCAGTATACTATTGCGGCGTCCTTTCAGTTATTAGCATAGGAAGTCATCATATGTTCAACTATCTATTCAAATCTGAAAGAAATTTTTTCCAATTTCAGTAAATTCGAAGTCTACTTTGGTAATAAAAAAATTAAAAAATTAATTGCAACCGTAGTCCTTTTTTTTGAAAAAGTGCAAACAAGTCTCAATTAAATTTATTTACAAAATAAAAAAAATAAAAAAAAGCAAATTAAAAGTGCAAACGAGTCCCAAATAAATTATTAAAGAATTAGAAATTTAAAAAAAATATTTTTTATTTAAATATGAGGGTATATTCATTATTTCACAGTTTTTTTATTGAGAAATTTGATAAAAATGGATGGAAAAGATGGTTTGCAAAATCAAATGTGTAATTAAGGGTGAAAATGTCAAAAAAATGAAAGCTAATGACGTTTTTCGCACTAAGGGTGAAAGGTAGGGACATTATGTGCTAATTACCCTTTTAGTAATTTATTTGAGAATCGTTTGCGCTTTTTAAAATATTTGGGACTATGGCTGCAATTAATTTTTTTTTTTTTTTTGTTTTATTTAAAGAGTATGGTATATTCGTCATTTCACAATTTTTAATTGAGAAAATGGATAAAAAGAACCTTTTGCGCTATGAAAGGTGAAAATGCCAAAAAATAAAAGGTATGAACATTTTCCACAATAACAATGAAAGATGGAAACGTTGTATGCTAATTACCTTATTTTTTTATAAAATTTGTTCTTGAATTTGGGCCCTAAATCTGGGCCCAAAATCAAAATATAACCTGCTTCTGTGAAAAGGATGTTGTCCACTTTGTACGCTTTTCCGAATCTGATGTACAACTAAATGACATTAAAGGGCACGAGGTTCAAGAACAAAACGTCATTTCTGAAGATTGATCCAAAGAAAACTGTCTTTTATAATTACTTCTACGTCGGTCTCTGGTGATTAGAGTTTGAATGGGGGTTTTCAGGAAGATTTTTGATTGAATTCAGTTGAGAGTTGAGAATTTTTGTGTTTCTGTGAAGGGTTGTAGTTGATTGAATCTATCGAAGGGGTTTTTGGAGATGGGTTTTTTTGGTACTATACTGGGTTTCTGTGGATTTGGAGTTGGGATTTCAACTGGGCTGGTGATTGGTTACTACCTTTTCATCTATTTCCAACCCAGCGATGTTAAGGTGATCTTTCTGTCCCTCACACAAACAGGAACGCGATTTTCAGATCATCAATATGTATATGCATGATGAATCACATGTATAATGCATATATTTCTGTTTTCTGTAGAACTCATTTCATTTTCTATTTGTTGGACTTGATGTTGATGGCCGCAGTTGGTTAATTATGCCTAAAATGAGTAAGAAAGTAAAATTGGTTTAAGATCGTAGCGATTGCAGGAATTTAATTACCCTATATTAAGTTAGTAAATTGGTCTAATACAAGAATCATATCCCGCTGGATGGCTGGGACTGTGTTCAAATTTTGTGCGAATTTTCAAATAGACAAGGGGAAAAGGGGAAATGAAGTGGAACTCCTTCATTGTCCATTTCTATGTACAGGTGATTCTTCGTTATTGGTTGCTGTCATTTAGATTTCTTTTAAATTCATCCGAGGAGCCACAGAAAAGAGAAGGGTGATTGACTTGGCGTTGTGACATTTATATGGTGTTTCTGAAGAAGCACAACTGCCTAGCTATCTACCTTGTCCAACATGTTATTGGTCGAAATAGCTCGAATGATGATGAATGGTGAAATGACTATTTATAGCCTTTGCTGTGTTATTGCCTTTTTCACACTGCAGTAATGGCTAGGAGCTTTCCATTTATTTCTTGAATTGTTTTTCCAATTAGTGAGAAAAGTTATAAATGAAGATGGATCATACAATCTGTGAGCGGCAGTACTCAATAATAACATCAGGCGTATCATGTCTGCTGATTATTTAAAGAAAACAGAGATGATGAGCCTTTTAACTGGAAATTGAATACAAAAAAATTATCTCGTTTTGTCAAGAAAAGCACAATGCCCTAACCAACATGCTAACCTGTGCCTATATATTCAGCCATGCTTCTTGTATAGTTGAGAAGATGGATTTAATCAGTCTTTGACAATGTTTTACTATTTCACTTAGAAATTCTTTTCTTGTAGAACATTCATTTTCAAGGGCCTCTCTTAGAAAGCATTAAAGATGCAGTACATGAACTTCCTGATCTTTCATCTTCTTAGTTTTGGAATCCCTTAGTTGCTTATTAATGGAATAATCATGTAAAGAAGAGAGCAAATCTTGATAAGTTGGTATACAAAAGAAATCTTGTATAAATTTTTCTAACTGTTCACTTGATCAGGATCCTGTTATCCGTCCTTTGGCTGAGCAAGACTCTCAAAATTTGCAGCGATTGCTTCCTGAAATACCCCCGTGGGTGAAAAATCCTGATTATGATCGTGTATGTATTTTGTTATTTAGTCACTTATATTGCATTCTTTTCTTCTTCTCTATTGCCATCTAATGTTTATTACCTTGCTTTATCTGCTGGAGTGAAGATTGACTGGCTTAACCAGTTACTTGAGGTTATGTGGCCTTACCTGGACAAGGTAATGTTTGTCTTGTACGTTGCTTCTTTTTTATTTTTTAACTTTATTTATGACTTACATTTCTCACCTTTCTGCATCAAATACTAATGCTTAAAACATTTCTGCACAGGCAATTTGCAAGACGGCAAAAAATATTGCGAAGCCTATTATTGCTGAGCAAATTTCTAAATATAAAATTGAATCTGTTGAATTTGAAGAACTAACTCTGGGTTCTCTGCCGCCAACTTTTCAAGGTAAGTCAAGCGTACTATTAATTTGGCTAAATTTTTGTTTTACATTGTCATCCATTTCAGCATAAATCAGAATTTGGTCTTGAAATCAAATAGACACGAAGATATATCTTTCTATGAGCTAAAAGAGACCAATGCATTCCAATGTAATGTGCTCGTAGAACAACTGTTGCTAAATAAAGGACTAAAGATCTGATAAAACAGAATCTCACATCAAGAACAGTGCTTCAAGTAACGGACCGTCCATTCGGCCCCCCTGAGTTCTTGACGGTCCCCGGGCCAGCCTTCCTCACGCATTGGCCGGCAAGCTAAGATGTATAATATAAGCACAACAAACTCGAGATGGGAAGCTTGCAATCGTACCTGCATATGGGACACGGTTAGTAAACTTTTCGGTAATTTGACATTCAATCCGCAATAAGCAATCTTGACATGCCACATGAGTAGGGGAGTTCACAAGGCCCATGACTCATTCCCCCACTCAATCTGCTAAAGCTTTCGTAGCGGATCGTGTGCCTCTCATTTTCACGCAATTTTCGTATTGCATTCTCTTTTATGTCAGTGGGTATGAAAAATTCTCCACAATTGCAGCACCATTTCCCTGATGTGTGGGTGTTCACAGTGCCCCTTGCACCTCTTCCCGTATTAACCCGTAGATGTCGCCTTCGACACCACTTTCGCTCTTTGCACCTCTACATTGGTTCCTCGGATGGAGGACTCCTCTGGCCACAGAGTCACCATGCATGTCGAAGCATTCAATACAAATGACCCTACATTTAATTTTTTTTGCAACGCCTTGTCAAGCTTCACGAAACAAACATTTGTGTAGTATGCAAAACTACTTAACTCATGTCCCTACTTCCGTCATCCTTAAAGCTTTCCATTCTTAATTCCACTTGCTTGCCAACCGCTTTGCCACGTCTCGTGGCTTTCTCCCATCTTTGGCAGTCCCAAAATTATTTCCGTAGGAATGGCCGCCATTAGTCTTAGGTAAACCAACAACGCAACACTCGAAGCGGACTTGCTTTTATACCAATTGTAATGGACCGCCCTTCGGCCCCCCGAGTTCCCGATACTCCCCAGGGCAGTCTTCCCCACACATGGACCGACAAGCTAAGATGTATAAGTTCAATAAACTCAAGATGAGAAGCTTGCAATCGAACTTGCATATGGGACACCGTTAGTACACTTTCCGGTAATTTGACATCTAACCCGCAATAAGCAATCTTGCCATGCCACATGGGCAGGGGAGTTTACTAGGCCCGTGACTTTTAGCTACTAAATACTTCTTAATACTAGTGTAATGCAATAGATGAAAGTCTCTTTGTTAAAAGTGTCTTGATCTAAGTTTTGCCCTTTCATGCCTTAGCTCTTAGCTAATGTACCAAGGAGAAGTTTCTTTGTAGCATTCTAGGTTATCATGAACAGTTTTTATTTCCAAAGCTCGTTACCTTCTTTATTGGGGGTTGTAGAGGGCGGTTAATCTTTTGAAAAACTTTGAATGTGGAGAAAGTATGAGTTAGGTGCAAACCAGAATCTCATGTTGGAGAATTCCAGTTTTCCTACAGAACCCACAATTGTCAAATGGTAAAGGACACTGAAAGAAGAAAGCACAGAGAAATCAATTACTTTTAAGCAATGGCCTTGTAAAGTGGATTTCAAGAGCAATGGTTATGTTGGAACATGGAAAAGAGTATTAGAATGATAAGATTTTGAAGTCTTTCAGTGGTGCGAGAGACTTGAAAGATCTGGGAATTTTTATGTTACCCACCATCACCTTTCCATGTGTATCATGTTTCTTAATATTGATGTCAGTGATATAGGAGACTTGCTTGAGAAAGAGGAATCGGTATTTATGTTCATTTTTTATGTTAGACAAAAGATGAAACGATTTGATGGTTTCCTTGTATTTTTTTTCTTTATTAGCTGTATCAAATGGGTCTGTCTATTTGATGTTGGTGGTTTACTTGATGTTCCATTATCGAATCTGCAAATTTATAAGTTTAGGATACCCCTTCTGCATCCTTTTTCCTATGTATGATGTTTTCAATCTTGAATAATGTATAGTGCAACATCATTTCTCACTTGGAAATAGGGGTGGCATTTGGGGGAGGGGTAGGAAGGGAATCCTCCTTCCTTTTTCTTCTGCGTCAACCTCTGCTTGGGAAGTATGCCAACTCTCATATGTACATCCCCTTCACGTGCACAGTTTGCACCTATTCCATTTTCTCTTGTCTGTTAAGTGTTTGTGCTTTGGATTATTTTTTATAGCCTTAGATAATGTGTTTCAATAAGTATGCATAACTCTGATAATGAAGATGAAGACAGAAACACTATAGGTCAAGCTGGAAATTGTAATATATATTTCTGTAATTCTTATAAAAGATAGGAGTAAGGCTCTGCTATAAACAGAAACTAGGCAGTGATATTAAAGATGTGATTCAGCAACAATGAAAATAAAGATAAATAGACTTTCGAGAGGTCCATTGCTCTCCCAAGGAAAATGCCAATTTCTGACTGCCCCTTTCTGAAACCATTTCCCCCTATTTATATCTTGTTGTCCTCCCATAATTCCTCTATCTGATTCTCTGATTGTGCACCTGTTGCATGTGAATTCATCATTTCATTCATTTTCTGTTCTGCCCTTGTTCTATTGTTGCGCCTTTGGTATTTAAATTGGACTGAGGGCCTAACAAACTCTCTTCTTATTGTTATATAAACTGCCAAAACTTTTCATGGCAGGTATGAAGGTCTTTACTACTGAAGAAAAAGAATTGATTATGGAGCCTTCTCTGAAATGGGCAGGGAATCCTAATGTCACACTGGGTGTTAAAGCATTCGGTCTAAAAGCAACTGTTCAGGTTGTGTGGTAATCTAAATGCTATGAGATAGTCTGTTGCTGACTTTTATCTTTGATTCTGACAGTTTTAGACTCTTTGATTTACTTTGAAAATATGAATTTGTAATTTGAATGTTGCAGGTTGTGGATTTGCAAATCTTTGCTCAACCACGCATCACCTTAAAGCCCCTTGTTCCAAGCTTTCCTTGTTTTGCTAAAATCTTTGTCTCTCTCATGGAGAAGGTACATGATGGTATTTTTAGGAATCAATTGTCATGACAAAATATTTGAATCCTGGAGAACTGTTTCTTTTAATAGCTTGAGAGTAAGAATTTTCATGGACAGTATTGAAATGCTTTTAAACTGAGTACAAAAATTTAGTAAAATCAATTGTGCTGCTTTCCAAGACCCAGTTAATGCAGTCTTAAATATCTTTAAACGCATGCACATATGCTCTGCTTGTTTATTTTTCTCTTGAATGGTGTACGTTGTTTTCAGCCACATGTTGACTTTGGACTTAAGCTTTTTGGGGCTGATCTCATGTCAATTCCTGGCCTTTACAGGTTTGTACAGGTACAATCCCTTTTCAATCAATTCTATTTAAAAGCTTATGATATCTCATCTTGAAAACCGTGGCATTTGAAAATAAAATGAATATGAGCAGCGATTTCACCAATATAATGCTTTGACTCAGTTGAGAACATTGGATGCATCAAAATTTAGAATTTATTCTGCATTGAATTGGTATTCAGAAAACTTGCGCATATCTCCCATTGTGTGACTGGTAAAAGAGAAGGCTAGTACAGGTTCCATATGGTCCCAGTTTCTAAGAGAATGTTTGGCTAAGCTTATAATGTTTGCTTATAAGTAAATAATTTCTAATGAAAATAAGTTACTTCTTTTCGTAGCAAGGTAAGAGTTACTTCCAAAAAGATAGAACTATTTTTACTTACAATTAAGAGTAAAGTAAGTCATCATGTATGGAGACAAGAAGTTACATAAAGGTAACTTTACTTTTTTTAAGCTCAACCGTACATGTTTGTCCGTAGTGTTAAACTTGTTTTCTGGAATTTCATCAGCTTAAATGAGTTTTATGGGCATACACCTTTTGTTCCTCGACATTTATGTGCTATGGCTGTTTTTAACGGGTTTAATTCTGATATTCATCAGATCACATGCACACTAACATTTGTGTGAATCTCTTCTCTTCAGGAGCTTATCAAAGATCAAGTTGCTAACATGTATCTGTGGCCTAAAACCCTAGAAGTGGAAATTCTGGATCCAACCAAGTATGTTTTTCTTATATATAGATAATAAAATTGTAAAAACTTGCCCTCAAGATGGTCTTTCATACACGTACTAATTAATTTACTTTGGACCTTTAGAGCTATGAAGAAGCCTGTTGGGATTCTCCATGTGAAGGTTCTGAGGGCAATGAAGCTGAGAAAGAAAGACTTGTTAGGTGCATCAGATCCATATGTGAAACTGAAAATCACCGAATCTAAGGCTCCGTCAAAGAAGACTACAGTGAAACATAAGAATTTGAACCCTGAGTGGAATGAGGAATTTAGTATTGTTGTTAAAGATCCAGAATCGCAAGCACTGGAGCTTATTGTTTATGACTGGGAACAGGTACATGTTTCCCATTACAGGTTGGAACTTTGTTATTTTATTTTTTTCCTGGTTATTCTCCTCTGTACCCAAGCTGTTTGTATTACTCCTCAGGTGGGTAAACATGACAAGATGGGTATGAATGTAGTTCCTCTAAAGGAACTTACCCCTGATGAGCCGAATGTCATGACACTGGATCTTCTCAAGAACCTGGATCAAAATGATGCTCAAGATGACAAGTTCCGTGGACAGCTTGTGGTAGAGTTGACATACAAACCTTTCAAGGAGGGTGATATGTTGAAAGATGACAATCCATTGCAAAAGGCTCCTGAAGGCACACCACTTGGTGGAGGGGTTCTAGTGGTTATAGTCCATGAAGCACAAGATCTTGAAGGAAAGCACCACACTAACCCATATGTGCGTATCATTTTCAAAGGAGAGGAGCACAAAACTAAGGTGCGTAACTAACTTTTATCTTCTCTTGTGCTTGTTCTGACTTTGCTAAAAGAAGAAGCTCTTTCCAATCTCTTAAATTGGTTGGAAGTGCAGTTATAAATTGTTTTATCAATACTAGTGACCAAGCTTCACACACTGTAGATCTTCTGTAATTCATGTTCATATGAATATTACCTCTAGCAATTAATGACATAGAGAAGATTGGACAACACTCAAGACATTTTACCAAAAAATAAAAGGGAGTTAATATTTAAAATGAGAGTATGACCCTTGGCATGGAGTTATTGTAGTTATCATAAACTGTCATTACATTTGCGGCTAAAATAAAGTAAATCCTTTTGTCCCTGGTTCATTGATAACAATCCACCATTTGTTTAACTGCCCACCATAACCTTTGCATAACTGTAATTGTCTCTTACACAACTTGATGCTTACATATGATTTCTTTTGTTGCAACAGCATTTAAAGAAAAACAGAGATCCAAGATGGGAGGAGGAGTTCACATTCATGTTGGAAGAACCTCCTTTGAAAGAGAAGCTACACGTGGAGGTACTCAGCACCTCAACAAGAATTGGTCTGCTGCATCCCAAGGTATATTGAGCACTTTTCTTGCACTACTGAACAAATAATTGCTTACAACAAAATTGTGTGTTTAACTGCAAAATACGAGAAACAATGGCCAAAAAATGCTCATAAATGTTCTATTGCATTGATACTCTGTCCTTCCAAATCGATGGTGCAAGGAAGGCTCAATAAGAGAAAGGTTCCGATAAAGAGGCTACTAGAATTGCTTGCTATTTACACCTGCTTTTTATGGGGACTAAACTGTGTATTTCACTATTTTGTTTCGAAAATTAGGAAACATTGGGATATGTCGACATCAGTCTCGCAGATGTTGTAAACAACAAAAGGATCAATGAGAAATACCATCTCATAGATTCAAAGAATGGAAAGATTCAAATCGAGCTGCAATGGCGTACATCATCTTGAGGCCGATCCTCTCTCTCAAAACATCACCTCGAGCCTGGAGAGAGATTTGTGTGATGACAAATATACTGTCTATTTTGGTCATGGTTGTAGCAAAATCTTTGTATGTTGCATGTGTACATTATGGAGGTTAAAGCTCGATGTGAGGCGAATTATTGTATTTTCATTTTCTTTGTGCAAAATAAAATGGTATGTTGTCTGGAAAAATGTGGGAACCCTTTTTATCATCCAATCTTCTTAAAAATTATTCTGATTGTTTTTCATCTCATTACATGTTGAAATCACTAGATGGTATGCACAGAATTTGTCGATGATTATCGTGGTATTCTCTAACTTCACCAAGCTTCGATTTTCACGTCAAATACAAGTTATCACAATAAGGAGACGGGATGGGGTCCTTGTCACTTATAAATAAGAATTCAGTGGCCTATTGTCTCGCTTCTTATGCCATATCTACTCCAGTACGATCACATTGGGTTGATTCCTCCTTACTTGGTTGTATGTGAGTCGATTTAATTGAATTACATGACAAGTAACGTAGTCCATGTTTGATACAAATTTTTTAAAATTCATTTTTCCACGTAAATGAATTATATGACAATTTCTATCTATTTATAATTTAGTCCATATTCGATACAAATTTTTTAAAATTTATTTTCAATTATACGTTCTCTCGATAAATAATTTAATACATGGATTTTAAAAAAAAAAAATAAAATCCTTTCTCAAAAAATTTACGGATCAGCGAAAATTAACGCAATCCATCTGTAATCGAACGGCAGAAACCAATGAGTCCAAACAAAAAGCCCAATGCTCCAGTCATCATTTTCAGGAGCTCTGTTTTTCTTCTCCTTTATTTATGTGCCAGTCGTTTTTCAAATTATCTTATCTCATCGTCATCAGTACCAGACTGGATTTTTCAGAATTCCAATGGCGAAGCCTATAATCGATACGGAGTACCTTAAGGAAATCGAAAAAGCTCGCCGTGAACTCCGCGCTCTTATATCCAACAAAAACTGCGCCCCTATCATGCTTCGCTTAGCGTACCCGCTCTCTCTATCTCTATCTCTATCTATATCTATATCTATATCATATCTATCTATCTAATTACTGTTTTGGGTTCTTTTTGGTGTTTCGGAAATGATCGAATTCAAGTTAATTGCTTGGTTTTGTTTGTATTGAATCTAAAGGTGGCATGATGCGGGGACTTATGATGTGAACACGAAGACCGGAGGTCCCAATGGTTCGATTCGCAACGAGGAAGAGTATACTCATGGCGCTAACAGTGGATTGAAAATCGCTCTCGATTTTTGCGGTTAGTTTGCTCGTTTTCACGCTTTAACTTCTGTTTGATTATGATATTTTTTCTGTTGAATGTCTACAATTCCTTTATCTATATAGATTTTATTCAATGTGCTACTTGTTATGAAAAAAATTGCCATTTTGGTGGAAGAAATATTTATTGGAATATTATGAACGGAGAAAACAACAAAATGAAAGAATCAAGAAAGCTAAATATGGTAGAAATGCTCAAATACGAGATCATTGTCCTCAAACGATATTTGATCCCTCTAGGATTTAATTGGTGCTTAAAGGGACTCTTAGCAAATGATTTGTAGGATTAATCAATCCTTGATAAAGAAAATATTGAAGCACTTGTATTTATCTTCCAAAACTTGAGAACACTTTGAATGTTTGAATATGTAAATGTATTGGATCTAAAAGCACTCTAATATGGTTTTGATTGTTGATTTATTATGTTTGTAATTGAAATCTGTCACATTTTTATGGACATCAATTCACCATCCTCGAAATAGTGTCATACTGACATGAAAAGTTGAGTATTTTCATGAAAAGCCGCCTAGAATCAAACTAGAAAAAACCAGCCTAATGACTCGTTTTTTGGTTTGTGTGTACGCATAGTATAATCCATGCGTACGCATTGTAAAAGCATTTTTGCTTCTGTTTTTGCTGGCTCAAGCCATGCGTACGCATGGTTGAATAGGCAAAACTCAAATTGCCCAATTTTGATTCCAAAACCAATTCATCTCATTTGGATCTAGTTTATCACATTTCATTAGATCCAAATTTAGTCTTGAACAATAATTATAACAATTTTTTTCGAATTTGATTGATAAACATATTCAGTCTCTCTAGCAAGAAATGATTTACATTTTATATTGAATGGAGACCTTCCTAATGGATTGCTTGGCGTCTAATTGCAGAACAAGTAAAGTCTAAATGTCCGAAGATCACATATGCAGACCTATACCAGGTAGCTATGCCAAATCTTGAATTCCATGGAATTTGATGTGTGCTAAATTGTTATATTTTTCGATTTGTGAACTGGCTTTGTCAAACATCTATCCTACAAATTGACCTAAAGAATATAGCTTGAATTTATGACCTTGATTAACTATTAATAATTTTTGTGGTTTTAAACAAGGATTGGAAATTGATTTACTGAGAGTTATACTTTTGTTACACCAGTTATGTTTGCATGTTGAGATGATAGTAAGCAAAAATATGAAGCTTAAACGTTTTGGAGGGAAATAATAAGTTTATTAAACCACTTATTCGCTGCTGGTTATGTTATATATTAGCTGCTAGTGACAATTAGATGTAGGTTGCTAATTTTTTTAGATGTGTAGTTTACTTGAAAAATAATTGCTATACAAGTGCTGATTATCTTCAATGATATTGATAATAAGAGAGTCGGTCATAATGAAAGAATGGGTGACTAGAATATTGAATGCTATAAAGCTGGATATTATCATCGTGGTCAAGAGAGGAGAATTGACATTGGTTGAATTGAACAAGATAGGAATTTATGGATCTGGTGATAGATATGAAATTGAATTGAAGCAGATGCTGTATGACTATCATTACCCTGTTTGACCCCCCATTTTTGGGGGAAAACGTATTTTGGAATAGTGATTTTTTGGAGAATGCGTGGTTAAAAAATAAGAAAAATATGGGTTTATACGTAAAATTAATTTATGGAAGAATGTGTGGTTGAAAATGAATTTTTGGAAAAAGGAGCCCAAACAGGGTCTAAATTCACTCTATTTAACAACCCTGGGCGATTCAACCTAGTAATTACAATCAGTTGTGGTTAGGGGCGGACCCAGGGGGGTCCTGGGGGGGCACGTGCCCCCCAACTTTTGAGTTTTTAAAAAAAAATATAAAATCATGTTTGGTATCGATTGAAATATAAATTTTAATCTAAATTAAAGTTAACAATTTATTTTAATAACATATTTCATGATATCCATAACTATTTAAATTTACTAAAAATTTAATTTTAATCTCCATCAAACAGAGGCCAAATCACAATAAATTTTAATTCTCTTTTTCTCTATCATTTTATTGAAATCTTAACTCTCCATCAAACAAGGGCGAAATATTGCATTCTTAATACCATTTCGAAGTGTTCACGATCTAGTTTTCTACGTCGTGAATGACGTACGAAACGATCAATCGTAACAAATGCTACGACTTGTCAA
>CAIGRT010204292.1:0-11831 GCA_903798405.1 Fraxinus platypoda | reverse complement strand
TGAGGGATTGTAAAAGATTTTAAGCGAATTTTGTGGCCCTAATTAGTTTAATATATTTAAGATTTAGTTGGATTATTAATTGGTTTATTTTTTTTAAAAAAAATTAACTCTAACTGCCAACTAAGCACGATGCTTAGCATAAGCTAAGCACGGTGCTTAGTAGATCGGAACTGATATATATATATATAATGGTGTGTGCACGTATTTGTATGTATGTGTCTCAGTGTGTGTGTGAACATAAAAAGGCGTGTATATATGCATATATACGTGTATATATATGAAGTTTGTATGTATATTATATGTATGTATACATAGCACGCCTTTTTATGTTCACACACAAGTATAATACTTGCATGTGATTGTGTGTGAATTTGTGCCAGAATGATTATACACGTTTTATAATTTTACTAAATTATGTAATAATAGGAAATTATTATTTTAATAGCTATTAAATTGATTTGTATATATTTAGTTGATGATGTCTCTTTTATGATGGATTCCAATTTTACGTTTATGAAATTTAACACTTTTGTTTACATATAGATTTTTATAATAATAACTAAAAATTTATTTAATAGAACTAAGTTATGGCCCAAATTTAAAAAGTGAATTTTGTCGAAGTTCTAAATAAATTATATGGATTAGGATTGACATCATGGGTAGTTAAGGACATCTGCACTTATCATTCGAAAAATAAATTTTTAGAACTCCAGGTAAATAAACCTCTTCCTATTTTCTCGTGTATCTCATATGACTAAATGTATAAATGTGTTATCTTATTTGCCTTTATGCTAGCTTGATATTTGATTATTATGTTTTAATGCCATTGATGTTTCTCATTACATATTTATACACGTCAATGCATTAATGAGCATATATGAAGTTTCAAGAAATAGAAGTTTTCAAATGTCAATGAGTCAAGAAATGTTTTTAAAGATATGTATCACAAATATTTTGTTACGAGATATATGTCTATGCCATGAAAGATGTGATTGGAAAATGGGGGATCGGGGACCGGTGACCCGACCAATGTTCAATGTTAAATATTCGATGATAATGTTAATGTTACCCGCTTTACGATACTACTGGTAGGACTCGATCGGGTTTCAAATAATAATTGTTCACTGCATTCTAATTTGTTAAATGCAATACATCAAGTGAAAGGTTTTTAAATAAATGAAAGAAAGGGGTATACATATTGAGAAATATTTTTTTATTTTAAAATAATTCATATGCATATCATAATCATGCATCATATACATGTTGTTTGCTTACTGAGTGTTAGCTCATGGACGTTATCTCTCCCCATTTTTCAGATGATGAAAGCAAGATGATTTGAGATAACGATTTATGGCGACATAGACTCAGTATTATCAAATTTAAATTTTGGTTTCATTTTGTAAATAAAGTTAACTTTCAATTTAATTGTTATATATTTTTATTAATCACAAATATTTGAAAATAATAAGTCATCGATCTTTATTATGTTGAAGAAAAATTGGATCGTTTTCAACATTTATGATTTTAAGAAAAAACTAAACGATAATACTTCCTTATCTAAGTATCTAGATTTGGAGGTGTTACAGTCAACCTACTTGTACAAAATCATCTGTACATGTAGGTTAATTGCTTTTCGGGTGTTCATTTCTCTGTGAAATCTTTCATATGTAACTCTGATTTTCAATCTTTTTGCGCTGGCTTTAATTTCGATGCTAACAAACCGTTTTGCTTTGATATTTCACCATCTCGTGTATATGTTGTTTGGTGGAACACTAATCAAGTTTCTTTGGCTAGAAAATGGAATGAAGACCTCAAAACATATGACGAAATGGGGAAAATATGAGGGTTAAGAAACCCGAAAACAAACTCATTTTCGAGTAGGTACTTTGATGGCCTAATTCCATCAATAATTATATTTTCCCACCTCTGAGGTAGGCTAGACTCAAATCAATGGTTACATTAGATAGAGAAGATCGCCAAGATTTCGTGATTCCATGTCAAACTTATTTTAATTCCAAGAGCTTGGATCGAATTCAGTCCGAGCATAATATTGAAGATGCTCATTGAATCTCAATATTATGCTTTGAAGAGGATTTAAACTTCCACGTTCTTTAGCATGAGATTTTGAATCTCTCGTGTCTATGGTGTTTGAATCATACTATTAACCTATTTGTAATTGAATCGTTGGTGGACATGTAGCTAATTGTGTCCAACGTGACTTGCATTTTTGGAGTTAAGCAAGCATAATAAACTTTTTCATGGCTTCATGCTTTATTGAGCTTAGACCAATCGGTTCAACGACTTTTATTTCAAAAAACTATTTTTATTAAAGTAGTGGCCTAGAGTTTGGCCATTGGACAATAACTATATATGTAACCAACTATTTGACTCTTAGATTTTTTTACGACTTATTCATGATTCAACTCAATTATACATATATTGTTCGATTCTAAAAGACAATACTGCATGCGCACAAGTCGTGTATAAGGAATATAGTGATAAGGGATATCATACACGAGAGTTGAACTACTCGTGCTAAAGTGATTTAATACTCATTGATCGAGTTGCTAAGGACACGCAAATTAATTGGATCATTTTAACAAACTAATTAATTTTCAAGTTACTAAATCACCTTACCAAACTTTCGTTTCTTCTAAGTGGTATATATTATTGGATTTGAACGAGTAGTAAAGTACTGGTTTTCCCATCTTCTATTAGCCTAAAAAAATTAATTTATTGCTCTATAGTTCTAGAACATGTTCTTGTGTCTGTCATTAGAATGACAGAATTAACTGCGATAGGTCTTATTACATCTCTTCTAATGAGGTTTCAGAGCACCATGTGGCAGCCAACTAGCAAGCATAAATAAGCCCACACTCTATATCACTTTCCTACCTGGTTGAGCTTAGGCCATATATAAGGTAGTCGAAGTGATGCATCACCTCCATCGAGGTGTCCTGTAGAGGCTGACCATCCATGTTCAAGGTGAGGTGCTATAACCTGTTTTAGAAGTGATTCGAGGCAATTAACCTCTTCATTGGGGAAGGCATATCCCAATTCACTTCTTTCAAGAGATTTCTTGTACAAGATGATCCTATGATTGATTGATGTGACATTTTTGTAATAGACGCCTAAATGATTAACTTATCAATCTACTTTTCAAAAATATTAAATGCTAGCCTATGATTGATAGAGTAACACCTAGGAGAAGAACGCCTTGGCCATCAGGATGAGGTCAAGTGTCTTTTCTTCCAATGATGATAAATCATCATCATCATCTTCTATTATAAAAATTCACACTTAGTATCATTTGAAGGTAATGCGATTTTACACTCTCAAAGTAAGATTATTATCTCATTTTAATGTACATAAATCCTCGGTGTCTGAGCACTATTGTTGCTCACGTCTTCTAATTATCCCACACCCAAATATATTCATATAATTGACTAATTTGACCGTTGCAGTGCATGCGATCGTCTATCCCATGTCCGAGAGAAGATCATGTGCTATTAATGGTTTGTCCAAGTGTGCATAAGCTTGTCTACATGGATGTGAGTGCTGAAATCTGTTGGCAATGTCATTTGTGTAGAAATCGAGGTCAACAGATTGTTACCGTTTGTGAAAAACCACAGTATTAACCACAAGTAATCCCGTGGAAAAAAAAGTTTTATTTTTGAACAAAGAACAAGTGAAAGTCTAAAAAGATGAAGGTTTAAGTTTTCTTCGCTATTGGGTGTTTTGAGTTTTCCTTGAAAAATGAGGATTTGAAGAGAAAAATATGTTCCAAAAGATCCTCTCTTTGAATAAAAGAAGTTTTCGCATACTATGGATGCAAGTGAAGAAGAAATAAATTCAAGAAGAGTTAGGGAGGTCTCTGAAGAAGAGGCTATCGTTAGGGACCCAGGTGATAGCAACTCGCTTCACTAGAGAAGTGAAGAAATGACTGTCAACATGAGAAATATTACGAAGTAGAACTTCATAATGCAACAACTCCTACAGATGCAAGGGCAAACTAGTACTCAAATGTCCTAAAATGTGCCTTAGTCGGGCCTTTTCCTAGGCCAACAAGCCCAATGGGGAACTAGCAACAAGAGAAACAAAGTGATAGGGCTCACTATCAGAGGTATAGAAAAGATAACGGCCCAATTGAAAGAGAGGTAGGAGTGGATGTATCTACAAACTACTTATTGGTCAACCTGCGAATGACTTGTTCAATGGAGATGATAACTTCCCTTCGGTTTACGAACGAGAGCGAAAACCTGAAAGGTCCACCAGCGCCTTTGATAGGTTAGGCATCGAAGTGCCTAAAATAGGCCATGGCGGAGCTTCTTATATTTAGGCCCCATGAATAAATGCAAGGAAATAGGCCGGCCCCAAAATGACCCCTAAAATGGTGATAGCTGATACAGAGGTGGTCGACATTCCTAAAAAGGGAAGACTTCTGAATAAAGAGACGTTAAGATGGCCGAAACCTTTGAAAAAGGGGAGGCCCTTGAAAAATGGAGAAACATTTGGAGAAGAGGTCATGGCCACAACAGCCCTTGAAAAAGGAGAGACCTCCGAAGAAAAAGTCATGAATCAAACAACCTCTAAAAAGGAAGGACCCTTGAAAAATGAGAGAGTGTTAAATACCCAGTCAAATTATGTATTTGATTAAATAACCTTCTTCCAATGTTTGTTGTTCAAATAGCATTCAATTACAAAAGACAATAAACAAATAATATCAAATGTCCAAAATGCTCTCACAATGGAAAAGATCCAAACTACCCCTTCAATCCAATCAAATTCCTCAATTTTTCTCCAAATCACATCAATGTGCTCTCCCTATGCTTGCTACTCTAAAATCTTGCTATTCATTATATTCTTCACCTATCTTCTTCAATATTTTGAACATTTTAACAAGAATTTTGGTTATATATTATCCACATTGAAATCTCTACTATATTTGAAGAAAAAAGAATTTTAGAAATCTCATGTACATTGGTACTTTTACTATTGAATATAGTATGAAATGATACATAAGTTGATTTTATTTTCGCATTTGGTGTATTTATGCGTTGTCCGAAACTATTGGACGATCTTTAGTGTAGAACGGCACTCCAACCGTTATCTGCAGTGTAAAACGACAACAATCGTTATCTTATATGTAAAACGATAGTACAACTATCATGTGTTATGGTCTGTCCGTTATTAATTAAATGGAAAGTTTCATTGTTAATTTGGAGAGGGGGACATGCACATACAAGGAATTTGATTTGAATCAATTTCCATGTGCACATGCAATTGTTGTAGTAAGGGATGTTAGAGATAAATGTTACAGGTTTTGCTATCCATTGTATAGCACTTTTTATCGGAAGCAAGTTTGTTCTGAATATATATATCCACTGCTAAATAAGGCGAACTGGGAAATTCTCCGATAATGTTCGATCAAGAAAGGTCTGAATATATATATCCACTGCCAAATGAGGCGGACTGGGAAATTCTCGATGATGTTCGATCAAGAAAGGTGATACGACCGTTGACATGAAGAGGAAGTTGACGTTCACCAAAAAAAGGAAACAATTCAACGAAAGATGAGAACCATAAAGAATAAACGACACATATGCTGGTCTTTGTGGTGTTATGATGTACTGGTTTTGTAATATTGAAAAAGATGGTAGTGTTATGATGTACTACTTTTGTCATTTTGAAATGTAAATTATTTATAATATTTGGAACGATTGATTTTGTCATTGTCTTAGAATCAATGAAGCCATAAAGGCAAGTATACCCTTTTTTTGTTACAATAAAACAACACTGGTGTCGTTTTTGAGTATTTTACCTAGAAATGTAGAAAAGACGTTCGAAAATCTAATATTATTGATTTAATACCAAATTATTTTCAAAATATACATCACATTAATTATTCATATTGTGTTTACAGACGTAACAACACTTATGCCGTTTTCAAAGTAGAAACGACACTTGTGCTATTTTTTCTTATTGATTAAGTAATGAGCATATCTCTCGAATTTTGTAAATGACATGTTTATCCTGCAATTTAAATGAGTTTAACTTATCGATTATTAAGGTTCGGATGGGTCATGACTACTTATACTCATGTTTATAGACAGAACGACACAAGTGTTGTTTAACGGCATTTGTGCCGTTCTGTTGATTTCCTCAATATTTTGATTCTTTTCCGACGTAACGTACTCAAGCAGTGGACCCCCTAACTTAAGAAGCCAGAAATGTTGATTATGTGACAAATAACAGTAGAATTGGCATAGATTGTATGATATCTAGTAGTGAAATCACAAGTCATGATCTACATTCGTTAGAAAATATAAGTAATGGGCATGTCTCTCGAATGTTGTAAACGACACGTCCATCTTGCAACTTTAATGAGTTTAGCATATCGATTATCGGTTCTCGAACGGGTTGTGGCTGCTTATACTCGTATTTATAGACAGAACGATAAAAGTATCGTTTAATGGCACTTGTGCCGTTCTATTGATTTACCCAATATTTTGCTTCTTTTCCAACGCAATAAACTCAAGCATTGGATCCCCTAACTTAAGAAAATTAAAAATGTTGATTATGTGACAAATAACGGTAGAATTGACGTAGATTATATGATATCNGACGTAGATTATATGATATCCAGGGGTGAAATCATAAATTATGATCTCTCAAATGTTGTAAATTGCATGTCCATCCTGCAACTTTAATGAGTTCAACTTATCGATTATCGGGACTCAAACGGGTCGTGGCTACTTATACTCATGTTTATAGACAGAACGACACAAGTATCGTTTAAAGGCCTTGTGCCGTTCTGTTTATTTCTCCAATATTTTACTTTTTTTTCAATGCAACGAACTCAAGCATTGGACCCCCTAACTTAAGAAAGTTAGTAATTTTGATTATGTGACAAATAACTGTAGAATTGACTAGATTGTATGATATCCAGTGGTGAAATCATAAGTCATGATCTACATTCATTAGAAAATATAAGTAATGAGCATATCTCTCGAATTTTATAAACACCATGTCCATCCTACAACTTAAATGAGTTCAACTTATCGATTATCGGGGCTCATATGGGCCGGGTTGTTTATACTCATGTTTATAGACAGAACAGTAAACATGTCGTTTAACGGTACTAGTATCGTTCTGTTGATTTCTTCAATATTTTTCTTCTTTTCCAATACAACAACCTTAAACATTGGATCCCCTAACTTAAGAAAGTCAAAGGGATTGATCATGTAACAAAGAAAGGTTGAATTGACATAGATTATATGATATCGAGTTGGTGAAATCACAAGTCATTGTATTAATTCGTTGGAAAATATAATTAATGAACACTACTCTCAACTCTTAAAAACAGCATGTCCATCTTACAACTAAAATGAGTTCGACTTATTGGTTCTTGGGGGCATGGTTGGGTCGTGGCTTCTTAGACTCGTGTTTATAGACAGAACAGTACAAGTGTCGTTTAATGGCACTAGCGACTTTTGTTGATTTCTTTAATATTTTTGTTCTTTCCAACGTAACAACTTCAGGCTTTGGATTTCCTAATTAAAAAATGTTAGAAAGATTGATCATGTAACAAATAACTGTTGAATTGACATAGATTATATGATATCAAGTTGGTGAAATTACAAGTCATTGTATTGATTCGTTAGAAAGTATATTTAATGAGCACATCTCTCAATTTTTGTAAACGAAATGTTTATCTTGCAACTTAAATGAGTTCAACTAATTGATTATCGGGGCACGAACGGGTCGTGGCTACTTATGTACATTATGGCATAAGTGTCGTTTCATTATTAGTAACGGCACTTGTGCCGTTCTACTGATTTCTCCAATATCTTGCTTATTTTCCAACACAATGTCCTCAAACATTGAACCCCATAATTTAAGAATGTCAGAAATGTTGATCATGTGACAAAGAACGATTGAATTGACATAAATTATATGATATCGAGTTGGTGAAATCACCAATCATTGTATTGATTCGTTAGAAAATATAATTAAAGCACATCTCGTAACTTTTGTAAATGGCATGTTCATCTTGCAACTGAAATGAGTTCAATTTAATGGTTCTCGGAGCACAGACGAGTCGTGAATACTTATACTCGTGTTTATAGATAGAATGTCACGATGGTCGTTTTCATTTCAGTAATGGCTCTTTTGTCTTTCTGTTGATTTGACCTGCATTTTGTTTCTTTTTCAACGCAACGACCTCAAACATTGTATCCCCTAACTTAAGAAAATTAGAAAAGTTGATCATATGATGAAAAATTGTTGAATTGACAAAATATACGATATCAACATTTTCATCTCAGTAACGGCACAAGTGTCGTTCTCATGGACAAGTATATTTACAAACATGATAGTAGTTGTGCCATTCTCATAGACGTTCTTATCTCAGTAACGACACAAGTGTTGTTCTCATGGACACTTATATTTGCAAACATAACAACATCTGTGTCGTTCTCATGTGAAGAAAAACAAGTCATTCTACTGATTTATTAGAATATAAGTAATGAGCATATCTCTCAACTATTGTAAACGTCATATCCATCTTACAACTTAAATAAGTTCAACTTATGGTTCTCGGGGCACGAATTGGACGTGGCTCATGTTTACAGATAGAATGACACAAATGCTATTTTCTTCTCAATAACATCACTTGTGCCGTTATGTTATTTTCTCATATACTTTGAAATGTTTCCAACATAACGACCTCAAGCAATTGACATGTGATAAAGAACGACTGAAATGATATACATTATAATGGACTCTTATAAGTCAATAATGACACTTGTGATGTTCTCAAGAGCGTTTTCATCTCAAATAACGACACTTGTGCCATTCTCATGGACGCTTATAAGTCATGTAGCATCATTTGTGTCGTTCTCATGAAAGCTTATAAGTTCTATAACGACACTTGTATCGTTCTCATTGACGCTTATATACATTTAACTTACATAATCTAGCTTGAAGAATATTTGTAATATTATTTTCTTTGCCCATGTTTGAGTCACATTCTCATTCTTCTACTCGTTTTCAACCACACATTCTTCAATAATATAATATTTTCCATCATATCAATAATTTTTCCTTCTTTTTCAACCACATATTTACCATCACATCACAAAAAATGCATTTTCTCCTAAAAAATGTGCATCAAACATACTCTTTAACAAAGATAAGAAACAATCCATTCTTCTTACACTTTTGATTCTATTTCTTCCTATGCCTTGTGCTTACACACTTAACACTAATGAATTGTCCGTAATTTGAGTAACAACATACTTTAATAGAAACACAAATCCTGAAGACTTTCTAAAAGTTTTATTATGAATGTGCCTCATGACGAGAACCCAACTCCATGACTTTTGCACGGATATGTAATTTCAACATTTACTGGAAAAACTATCATAACCTAATGTCTTCATCATTACTTTCCCAATCAGTCATGATCAAACAACTTGCTCCAAGGACTTCATTGACTTGAATCATATTTAATGAGCACCTGATATACGAGTTAAAATAAATTATCTTAAATGATAATAATAAAAAGACAATAAATAAAAGAAACTAAAAATCTGAAAAGACCAAAGCAAATCAATTGACATCAACCATGAGAAAACAACATCAGCTCCAACTTCTCTGGCAAAAGCGTATTTCATGTTTAGGAATTCAAATTTAAATTAGTGAACGTCAAACATGGGATGAAAATGTGTTCAAAAATAGGCTTGTAGGATGCAATGCTTCCTCTGCAGGAATTCCATTGTCATAGTTGACAAACTACACTCATAAAAGATACCAAACCTTAATCTAAAGATGAAGGAAAATTTAAGACGATTTAAATATAACTTCATTTTTGAACAAGATTTCCATTTCCATATGGGCTTTTGTTTTGTTCATAGTTCACCTCACAATCATAAGAAACGTGATACACTAAACACAAATTGCCACATTAGCCCAAATTATATAGTCAAATGTCACTAAAATCACTAGAAGACAAGGCAACATAGTAAAATAACAAGTCCTCATATTCCAATATAATAACATTATTTGCATGACAAAAGATACAATGTCATCAAAGAATCTTGCAGTTATAACCATTATGCTTACGTTAAGCTAAGTCTGCAGAGTTCAGGATCCCATTTTCATACCAACTCAAAGTATACTTATGGGAAGTGCAGCAGATAAATACCTTCTAAATCAAAATACACTTAACAACTGAAAGGAATAGGAGGAGGATTATTTGGAGCCAACGTGTTTCTTGATAGGTTAACCTTGACATTTTCCATGATGTATATCATATGAACAATACTGTACATATTATTGTAGAAAGAAGGTAGAAAACTTACTCCTAGTGCGTCGCTTCCACCGTCGTAGTAGTAAGGAGAGGAATTCCTATATTTTCGCAAATTTGCAATCGATTTTAGTGGGTATTGTAGTGAATTTGATGAGATACAAAGGAGAAGAAGAAGAAGAAGAAGAAGAAGAAGAGTTCATTTCAAATGGAAAAAGGATTTTACAGTGTTGAAGGAGAAGTAACAAGAGAAATGAGGGAAAATTGGGTGATTTTGGAGTTAAAAATCGAAGGGCAATTTTGTTATTTTACCAATTAAAATATTTTGAATTTTTTTTCCTTTTATTATAGGTCAAAGGCTATTTGTCTAATATTATTGTGCAACCCAACTATTTTGCCAAATTTTCCCTTGAAAAAGGGGTCATATTAGACAAATTTGAAAACCTCAATCAGTCTTTGCACAAATATTTCATATGCTTTCATGGGCCTCATCCCAAAAACATTGGACTTCGCCTCTACATAAATGTTTTATCTATTTTAAGAGGTTTCAACTTTCAAACATGAGACTTCAACTTTACGATAAAGATTTTTTCAATTTTAGAGGCCTCATCCTTGCCTATGCATCAACGCCTCTGTCATGCAAGATATCATTTTAGTGGGTATTGTAGTGAATTTGATGAGATACAAAGGAGGAGGAGAAGAAGAAGAAGAAGAAGAGTTCAATTTCAAATGGAAAAAGGATTTTACAGTGTTGAAGGAGAAGTAACAGGAGAAATGAGGGAAAATTGGGTGATTTTGGAGTTAAAAATCGAAGGGCAATTTTGTTATTTTACCAATTAAAATAATTTGAATTTTTTTTTCCTTTTATTATAGGTCAAAGGCTATTTGTCTAATATTATTGTGTAACCCGACTATTTTGCCAAATTTTCCCTTGAAAAAGGGGTCATATTAGACGAATTTGAAAACCTCAATCAGGCTTTGCACGAATATTTCATATGCTTTCACGGGCCTTATCCCAAAAACATTGGACTTTGCCTCTACATAAATGTTTTATCTATTTTAAGAGGTTTCAACTTTCAAACATGAGACTTCAACTTTACGATAAAGATTTTTTCAATTTTAGAGGCCTCATCCTTGCCTATGCATCAACGCCTCCGTCATGCAAGATATCATCTTCTTTGCCTATGCATCAACGTCTCTGTCGTTCATATCTTGATCCATGACCCCTCGTTCTCAAAATACATGTGACTTCTAAGAATGACAAAAACAATGAAAATGGATACAAAATAAGGAATCAACTAATAATTATACAAGTCTACGACTATACTTAAGTATTGCATTGATCATTGCGTAAAACTTTTAGGCCATGTTTGATAAGCCTAATTTTCCATGGAACTTGGAAAAGAATTTCCTTTTTCTTGATTTTGGTTTGTTTGAATTTTCTAGGGTAAAAGTTTTCCTACCTACTCCTCCACGCGCCTTTTTTCCTACCTTTTGAGTGAAAAGGTTTTCCCACCTTTTT
>CAIGRT010204280.1:0-12415 GCA_903798405.1 Fraxinus platypoda | reverse complement strand
AAATAAATGAGAAAAAACCAAAGTTGTAGAATAAACCCTAGTTGACGCGTGAAGTTGATTTCTCCCAAAAATCTTGCCAAAACCTTGATGTATCCCCTTTGTTGCTCTTCAATTTCTTCCCCCAAAATGAACCAAGAACACTACTAAAACAAGAAAACTAAAAGCTAAAAATGAAGAAAGAAAAGAAAAACAAAGAAGAGAAGAGAGAAAGAGGAGAGAAAATAAAAAATAAAAACTAATCTAATCTATTTTCTCCAAAAAAAACGTCCAAGGCATTTAATATATATAGGATGAGATATTTTGATTGCTTATCCATTAAGTAATCAAAATATCAAAAGAAAATTGCAACTAAAGTCCATGAATTATTTAAAGATAATTAAAATGGTCCATCAACTTTGATCTTGTACAACTTGGCCCTCAAATTTTGATTTTCATTTCAATATTGCCATCCATAAATTGCATCTCAATGTCCTCCAACTTTCGGCACTTGTGCAACTTGGTCCCAAACTTCACATTTTTGTACTTTTTGGTCCTTTTTTCTTCCTTTTCCCCTCGTTCTCCTTCTAATCGGGGTTTTCGCCTATAAAAGTGGAAATTACACAATTATGCACAGAAATATACTCAATTTCATTTCCAATTAATTCCAGAAAAGTGCTAAATAAGTGTGTTTTTACACACTTATCAGTCAGTATCCATCCTATTCTACTATAAGAGCTCACACAATGTACCATTCCAAAGGTAATGCGAATTTAGATTCTCAAGCTATAACTTTACTCTCCTAATTATCAAGTATTCTCCTCAAAGACGACCCCTTTCTTTACGTAGGAAGCTCGCGTCTAAAGCCCCTCCCACACTAACACTTACAACATCAACTGACTTGATTGTCAGGGTGCACGCAACCAACTCCACTACCATCTGAAGAAGCCAGTGTGGCTAACAATTTATCCTAGTATGTAGGAATCAGGCTTACATGGACGTGGGAGGCCTTGGGATCTATTGGCCACATTGGAGGTACAAAAATCGAGGTCAACAGAATGGTTAGAGCCTAATGATTTCGCATGAAACACAATGATAGTAGGACATGCTAGGAGTAGGAATTGTAATGGTGCTATTGAATTTTTCTCTATGATGAGTGAATGAGGGTTAATTTAAGATTTGGTTTCTTGAAATGTGATTATTTTTAGGTTTTGTTCAAGATGGAAGGGCTTAGGAAGCTATGGAGTTGTTCCGTGATTTTTAGTAACTGGGATTAAGCCTAATCAAGTGACAATAATAGAGCCGCTCCCTTCGTGTGTGATGATTTGTTTAGTAGATAGAGGGAAAGAAATCCATGGTTTGATAAAGAGTGGAGCTTTATATCAATTAATATGTTGCCAATGCTCTCATTGATATGTACTCAAACTGTGGAATTGTTAAAGAAGCTTAGAATGTTTTTTACACGACTCCTTCGAGAGACGTGGCATCATGGAATGCTATGATTGGATCTTGTGTAAAGCACATGATGGTTACTTGTGCACTCAAACTCTTTAAAAAGATGCAGGATGAAGAAGTACGAGAAAATGAAGTCACTATGGTTTCTGTTCTTTCAGCTTATGTCCATCGGGTCTAGACAAGAAAGGTATGAAGATTTTCTTGTCCATGTGGGACTTGTATAGTCTTGAAGCAAATAAAGAGAATCATGCTTGTTTCATTGAAAATGATGTTGGAAATGAAAAAGATGACGAAGTTGGTGATGAAATGGATGTTTGGGATGAAACTAATGGAAATGGTGAAACTTATCTTAGAGATGTTCCAATTAAAAATAACTTCGGGGATGTTAGGAATGAAAGACATGAACTTGATGATGGAAGTTTGGTTGTGCACTCTAACTCAAAATGTCTATATTCGCCACTGTTTCAACAAACAACACGACTTATTAGTGTGGTTTACAGTTTAATTATAGTATCACCAATTTGAGAAGCAACGAAAACCACAGAAAAGAAGTTATGAGAATGAAGTTGATGTGCATGGATCGAGATATATATATATCGTAGTTTGGATAATTTGGATAAATAGATATATAATGAATAAACAAGTGAATCTTTTTAACGGAATAAGATAGGAAAAGGAAAAAAACAACCACAAAGTAATTGTTAAGAGATAAAAACGCAACATAAGAGAAGAGAAGGCTAAATTCCCAGCACGTTTTCTTTTAAAATCGAAATTAGTTTTAAAATTTCAACCGGGCCTTTCATACTTGTTTAAGTTTCAATGCAACTTTTCGAATGGGAAAAACCTAGATATTCCGATCTTTATCAAATGCGTTCAAAATCTCTTATATATGAAACATATATTTGCTATCATTGATTGTCGATGTGATTTCTATAAACGTATTAAAAAAATAAACAATATTAAATAACGAAGCAAGCCAAAAAAGGGTTGAGAATGAGGAAAACAACTTAAAGTGGTTGCATATATAATATAAAAAATTAAATACAAGTATTTCTTACCAAATTTAAAATTTGATTCTTATGACAGAACTATAGATGAAGTGAATGATTCAGACGTCGATGAAGCCATTTTTTCCTTTTTTCAAAATGTAAATGCGAAAGGGATTCAAACATTTTTTTTTTCTGTTGATAGGAAAAGAGATGCAAACAACTAAGAAAGGTTACTTATATCAAAATATTTTTAACTTTTTGGTATAATAATAAATGCTGATCTCGGTTTCCAGCAAGATAGTGTGGCCAATGGATTCTGGCTCCACTCTAATCAACGTGTCAAGTCCTACACACTTGGACAAAAGTTACGTTCAAGTGGCCTTCTTGGCTATGGGGGAGGCTGTTGCGGACACTCCGATAATCAAGTTAGTCAACTAATATATTTAGATGTTGAATGAATAATAAATGAGAGCCACAAAGCGTGTATGAATTCATGTTTGACGAGAGATTACCAATTAATGTTACTATTGAAATGTAAAATTGCATTACCTTTACATAGTGTTCGGACAATTCATACAAGCGTACGAGATCGTTGGCAAGTAATAAATGTAAAGAGTTACGTGTATCATCCCACTAGGAATAAGTTCATATTCCAGTGCACTAGTCTTGTATCGAATTTGAAGTATGCAACACAAAAGAGATTATGATTTGTAATTATGTTAATAAGTATGTAAAAAGTGTTTATTTGCATAAATTAATGGATGATTGTATTAGATTTAGAATCCGCCTATTGTAATGTATTTTAATTCTTAATTATCTAATATGATTTTATTCAAGCATCTTAACAATCGATAACCCTATATGATATTCAACTTTTTTTTCTACATAAATTAATTGTACTCTAAACACGACTCAATCTCATTCTTAGTCCGAATTCGAATGAATAGAAAGTGTTCAATTTTATGATTATTAATAAGATTGTACGCACAATATATGTTATTCCTAACATCAATTACCCATGTGTGTTTGCTATTCTAACCTTATTGTGAGCCTCTCACACTACAAGCAACTGATTACATAATTGGTGTTCAATCAATTAAATAATGCAACGAGAATACAAGATTAATCAAGAAAATCAAAAAATAACTAAACTACTTTTCTTGAATTAAAATAAAGAAGCAAAATAGTTCATCTTCATCCAATACAAACAAGGATCTAGCCGAGCATGATTTTATATAAATTGCAAGAAGAAGAATAAAATGATGTCACCTAGAACATGAATGAATGCAAAAGATCTTGATTTTCATTTCCAATATCGAAATCTTCAAGTTCTTGATGTAATTGGCCTTCAATTCTTGCTAGATTTGATCTTCTATCCCAAAGGATGATATAGATGTGTATTAAGAGGTTATAGAGAGATCCCCAATGTTTTGCCAAAATTTTTGTATTTGTAGGAGTCAAAATTGCGTCTAAATTGAGTTCGAAAAGACTTTGAAACGTAGAAGGAAATTGATGATTTATCTGTTGAGACGGTACAATGCTCAGGGTTTCGTCTATAAGCAGCCGTAATGATTTTTGTCATAGCTTTCTCTTCTGATATTTGATTAAAAAGTGGTTCAAAGTACGTTAAAAAGCCAACTCAAAGGGATACAAGTCTTCTACTTTCATTTTTCCAATTCAAACATTTAATATGCAAAAAATGAGTTTAATCATCATTCTGTGGTCTAATCAACTATTAGATATTTACACTTTGCTCCTTAAACTTTGAATTTCTTCCATTTTAACTCATCTTTCGTTCATTTTATCCAATTCCATCATTTTAGATTTAGTCTTACCTAACAAATAAAATATATACACAATTACGCTATAATTCATCAAAATCCATAATAATTAATCTTATTTAACGATCCAGATAAGTGTACAACATATACTTATCAAGCACTCCCAAACTTAAATGATTGTTTGTGCATGAAATAGAATACATTCTATAACATGCACTAAATTGATCCCTTTTTTATTTTTCTTTTTAGGATTTTCAATAAGTGTCCTCTTTGAGAAATTTTATAGGGTAGCTTCACAATATGACAATTTTTTTTCCTTTTTATGCAATGATTAGTTCAATGCCACTCATTAAATACTCATTCTTAAGAATCAATCCCTAACTTAATATTTTCACCTACTGAATCTTACTGGCTTTAAAAATTCCATACAAAATTTAGCACAGACAAAATCAACATTTATCTCAATGGCTCCCAATAACAGTTCAATCTCCCCAAACTATCCTATAAATTGTTTGGATTTAGCACCTAAGGTCTACTATTTTTCAACCTATTCAAAATTTAAATCAAACTAATCTTTAATGATGCAAAACATAGATTTTGTGCGCAAAAAAGAAAAAAATATATCAAGTTTCACATGAATAAGCAAAAATCAAAACCAACACGCTACTTTTTCACAATTTATAGCCTAACACGAGGTTCCAAATATATACATCATAGTAGACAATATTATTTAACTCACACAAGTACACAAAAGCAATATTTAAGCTAAAAATAATTTTTTTTTTTTTTTTGTGCATACGAACAAGGACACAAAAACAGGAAAAATAGATAACATATTCGATGTTTCCAACCCAAAACTTATAACAGACATTGCCCTCAATGTCTAATAATATAACATGCAATATATAAAAACAAAGGGTTTAAGGAACCAAGTACTTCCCTAGTATAAATTTGAAAGTGGTGGATAGACTGGCATGAACGTGTTGTATCACTTGCTATGTCTTTTTTCTTATCTAGTGTAGGTTTATGTTATCAGATTCATGTTTCTACAAAATAAGTAGAAATCAATCATCATAAAAACAATTTATAATAAGCTCAAACACAACCTACAAGGCAATATAGGAATGAAGATACCTTAAACTACTAAAAGCAATAAAATTTACTAATTAATCTATATTCTAAAAAATAAAATAAATAAAAGGAAAGAAAATTGGGTTGCCTCCCAATAAGCGTTTGTTTATAGTCATGAACTTGACTTTATTGTTTTGACTATTTATGATGGTTTGAATAGGTAGTTTTCAGTCTGCATTGATTATATTGAAAGATATTTTTTGATTTATCTTTGGCCCTTCAAATTTTTATTTTTTACTATTGTCCCTTATTGTTCCATCTAATTCATCAACTCCTTTTTGTATCTATGATTTCCACATTCATCTTTTCCTTTGTCAATCATTTTACATTTCTCAAAGTAAGGTCATTGCTTGAGTGGAGAAGTTTTGTTGTTTATCTTTCACCCTCAAGATTATCTCACATTTTTCAAAATGTATTGGTGCACATCCGGTTATTGAAAATGGTCTTCCCAAAATTACCGGTATGTCAAGATCTTCGCCTATATTAAGGATAATGAAATCAACTGGAAAAATTAGATCTTCAACTATGATAAGCAAATCCTCAACGAAATTGCTGTTGGATCTCCGAGTCCTATTTTTCTACAGATAGACAATGGCATAAGATTAATACTTGCTATAGAATTAAAGCATTATTGTTATGTGAATTTCGTATAGAGCAATGTAAAGTGATACTTTCTGGATCTTTTAATTTAAGAAAGAGCTTATATTGTAGGATTGCAATACATTCTTCTGACAATGCAGTTGTTTCATCTTCTGGCATCTTTCTCTTCTTGGTCAACATCTCTTTCAAAAACTTAAAATAATTTGGAATTTATAAGATTGCGTCAATGAAAGAAAAATTGATGTGAAGTTGCATGATATCATTCAAGGACTTCTTGAATTATTTCTCCAACTTATTGTTCTGCAACCTTTGAGGAAATGAGACCGGAGGTGTGTATTTATTGACAAAAACTTAGCATAATATGGACTGTTTGACTATCTTTCTTCATCTACTTTTGTTGATTCTTCAGATTGAACCCATGGTAGGTATCTAGTTCTTCTTGGTCCCTTTCTTCTTTATAGTGATTTCTAGTAGTTAAACTCCATTTTTCGTTTGAATTGGCTTGAACATGTTCCTCTTTTTTGTGTTGATTGGCAGGGTACCTTGTGTTCTTTTGGACAATGCAGCTACTATTTGATATTATTGAATCATTAGATCCTCCAAAGAAGACTTCTTATCTACTTGGTGCTGAAATCCTGGTGGGTTACCTTGAATCTGACTTTTCTGACCTTGATTATAATGCCCATGAGAAGTTCGGGTGATTCCTCAGACCTGGATTATATGTGTTAAGAGTAAGGGCTGCACATAACTGACAAACATACGTAGAGGTTAAAGGAAAGCTTGTAGTTGTATGATCTGCCCTGCAACCCCCACAAATTAGTGCTGGTTTGTGCATCATGCTCACATTATAAGTTAGATTGTCCAATTTCTTTGTTAGCACTTCCATCTGGGATACCAATGCAGTAACTGCATCTATTATGTGAATACCAAATATTTTCCTCAAAATTTTCCTTTCAGTTGGCCACATCGATTAATTTTCTGCAATTCTCTCACAAAGATTATCGGCATTGGGCATATTTATTATTGATCCTCCTACTGAAGCGTCGGCCTGTTATAGTATATTCAGTGTGCAAGCGTGAATAGAAGATACAGACTTGGGACATTTTTAGGAATGTCTAGACTGTGACACTTTTTGAAGTAGTCTTTGAATATTTCCCATTCTTTTAGATAGCTCTCGAGATCTTTCTGCTTGAAAGTGTGTATCTCATTCTTGATCTGATGAACTCGAGACGGCGAGAAGAATTTCAGGGTAAATTTTTGTACCATGCTATTGTACGAAACAATGCTACTAGGAACTAGTGAGTGTAGCCATTCTCTTGCCCCATATTTTAAAAATATGAGGATTCAGGAGCATTCGAAAAGCATTTGCTGATATATCTTCATGACTGATCATTTCGCAAAGCATTAAGAAGGCGGTATCTGTTCTTGAAGATTTTCAGTTGGTTTCTTCAAGAACCTGAGATCCCGAGGATTCTGAAATAAGTTGATGACATTTGGTCCAAAAGATGGATAAATAATAGTTGGTTGCACAAGAGCTAGAACTAGAATCACATAATAATGTACGAATATTTCTCCATTGTTGACAACTACTCTTGGTGGAACTGGATATGCTGGCGGATGTGGTGGTAACTGAATTTGATTTTGATTTTTGCCATTTTTGTTTCTCTTTCTCTCCGTCTCTTCTTTATTGTCTGAAGGTTATTTGATCTCGGGATTTGCCGAAAGAAGCTCGCTCTTGTCAAAATCTTGCATAAAACAAGACATCAGAGAATTAAGTTTTGTAACAAATTGCCAAAAACAAATAAAACTTAAAGTCTAACGTAAATCAATAAACTGAAATTAAGGGTGTGTCTGTTAGAAATTTTCATCAGATTTTGAGCAGAAAAGTTACCATTTTTTTCAACCTGTGGTTCTCACCTGTGAGACATGGGGTCAACAATGGCTGCTGAGTTTAAAAATTAACGGTACAAAAATCCCTTTTTTTGGTTTAAAAAGCTCCACCAGACACATAGTAAATATATTATTTCTTGACAATGGCACAAAAAACTTGTTCGGACAATTTTAGCAAGTGTACGAGATCGTTAACAAGTAATAAATGTGATGAGTTACGTGTATCGTCCTATAAGGAATAAATTCTAATTCAAGTGTACTAATCTTGAATGAATTCGAAGTATGTAACACAAAAGTGATTTTGATTTGAAATTATGCTAATAGGTATGTAAAAAGTGTTTATTTGTATAAATGAATGGATGAATGTATTGGATTTAGAATAAGTCTATTATTATTTATTTCAATTCTCAATTATGTAATTGAGTTTTATTCATGCATTCTTGACAATCGATAATCCTATAATATTCAACTTTCCTATTCAAGATAAATTAATTATATTCTAAACACGACCCGATAGAATACATTCATTTTCACGATTATCAATAAGATACAGATGATATATGTTATTCTCAATATTTATTACCCATGTGTTAACCTTGCGGCGTTCTAAACTTATTGTGAGCCTCTCAACACTATAACAAGTAACTAATTACCTAATTAGTTGCTAATCAATTAAATAATACAACAAGAATTAATCAAGAAAAGCAAAAAAAAGAAAAACTAAGCTACTTATCTTGAATCTTGAATTAGAATGAAAAAAAAAATAAAAAAAAAAGGTTCATCTTCATCCAATATAAATAAGGAGAGCCTAGTATGATTTTCTATAAATTACAAGAAGTATAATGAAAAGATGTCACCCTGCATATGAATGAATGCAAGAGATCTTGAACTTCAATTTCAAGCTCGAAATCTTCACATTCTTGATGTAATTGACCTTCAATTCTTGCTAGATTTTATCTTCTTTCCAAAGCAGTGTGAATTTTCCTCTTGTTCTTGATGAATTTTATGATATATTCCATGTATTAAGATGCTAGAGGTAGATCCCCAATGTTTTGCTCAAATTTTTTATTTATAAGAGCTGAAAAATAGGTTCAAATTCTATCTAAATTGGGTTTGAAAAGAGTTTGAAATGTAGAAGGAAAATGATGATTTATCTACTGGGACAAGTGTTGCACGTGCATCATCTATTTCCTTGCTCACACGACGATCACCAAAGTCAATCTCGGTTTTTGGAAATTGGAGCCTCGTGCGCGTATGGTACAATGTGCTTGGGATATCGTCTCTGAGTAGTTGTTGGTATTTTTGTCATATGTTTCTCTCTTGATATCCAATTTAGATGATTTAAAGTATGTTAGAAAGCTATTTCAAAGGGATACAATTCTTCTAGAGATATCATTTTTCCAATTCGAATGTTTACTATGCAAAATATGAGAAATTTAAGGCTAAAAATTTGAAGCATAACTTGTGCAGTTGAAAATTGATTTGTAAAAATGCTTTGACTATATTTCTCTACTTTGACTTCTAATTGCTTCCATTTGAGCCTATATGATCTTTAATAATCATTTTATGGTCCGAATCAAGTATGAGATTTTACAATTTGGTCTCTGAACTTTGAATTTCTTCCATTTTAGCTCTTTTTTGCACCTTTTGTCCAATTCCATCATTTTGGCTCTAGTCTTACGTAAAAAATGAAATATATACATAATTAGGCCATAATTCATCCATCAAATTTTATAACAATTAATCTTATTTCACGGTCCATATAAGTGTACAAAATATACTTATCAAATGGCACCAAGTGTGACATGTTCATCCTATTTTCTAGGTCTATCACTTCAAAAATAGACTGAAAAGTTGACTAAGAAGCAACTACTGTAAAGCTATGAAATCAATCAGATGTACATAACATATTGTATGGATCTCTTGGATGAAACAATGCTACGAAAGATGCCTTATGGAACAAAAGCTCATCACTTCGAAATGTGCTGCAGCGGCTAGTGGCACCTCATCTCGGATATGGAGGTTCGATTGAGATGCTTAATTTACTTCAGCTTCGTACCTTGATGGCTTAGGTCAGGTAACCAAAGTGATAAGGAGGGTAGGTCTTGAATGGCATCTTGATTTTCTTAGCTGGATATCCAGTGATCTACCTCATGGGGCGAAGTGTGACAATAGTCCCTCAAGTCAAGGGATTAATATTCATATAAACGTGAACTTTTCTAGGAGAGTCAGTAGATAATACATGAAAAAGGGGCTTGCAAACTGCATCTAGAGTTTAGCTTAACTGGAGTATGTAATGATTGATGTAAAATATGGGATAGCCATAATTGAAAAAGTAACAATGTTATGGCATGATTGATGTAAAATATGGGTTAGCCATAATTGAAAAAGTAACATGAAAAAGTAACTTGTTCCAGCGTCATGCATTCCAGATGACATTAGGGCGAAGTGAATGGTCCCTTGCAAGTGAAGCCTAACAATAAAACTGAATTCAATGAATCGATGGGATACAATTTTTTTTTTTTTTTATAAAAAAAAAAACCCGAAATAAAATGGCTATTGGACTTTGCACCCATTATATCCAAATGATAACCCCGTAAGCCACTGTTTGAGCTTCATTCTATAAAATTCATTTATCTTCAAACTCATCTTCAACCATATATTTTCTCAATAAAATGATTTTACACGTTAACCCAAAATTTTTCTTTACTTTTTCACCACATATTATTTCTCTACTTCTTAACTACACAATCTTCAAAATATCATTACTGCAAAATCTATTCTACAAAAAAATGGGGCTTAAACACCCTAAATGAGATCAAATCCAACATTACACATCAAGTCACATGAATTTCTCTTGCATTTGAGTCAAAGCAAAACGTGCATAATCAAAATGATGTTTCAGGACCAAATGATTGAAACCCATTAAAGTAAATACGATAGATGTTAAGGTTATTGTTGACTATAAACATAAATATTCAAGGATAAAATAGAAAAATGAATGTTTATTACTTATTCAAACATTTTATATATTGTAGATAGTGTGAATATTTCAGTAGCATTTCATAGTTATGTACCATTTGATTTGTAAACTGCGTAACTAATTAGTAAGTCAACCAGAAATATTAACTTGACTTTATCATTTTACATGGGTTGGTTGAGTTCCAAGTCTGCTCATGTGGCCCACTTGAAAATATGGAATTCTTTCCAAATTTTGGAGAAAATCTATCACTTATTGTTGGAAGACACGGATTGACGGTCATCCCACGTGAGGTGACCCGACCTGCAAGATATTAAAATGGATTGGAGGGAATGATTTGAATGGAATTCAAACACATAACTTCCTTCAACCCCCTTCAACTTTCATAACTCCAAATAACTTTTGTCACTTTTTTCTAGCGATTTTGGGATAGAGAAAAGATGGCAAGAAAATAAATGAAATTCGTATAGAAAATCACTCAAAAAAAGAAAAGTGCCTAGAACCATACATTTTGGCATGAAAATTCACAAAACTAGGCACTTGTAAAGAATGGTGGAATTCTTTCATCGGTATCAGAGCCATAAAGATTTTTTTTCTTGCATATTATGTTGCTGAAAAAGGATAATTATGATGAAAAATGCTTGTATGCTATTTTTGTTGAAGCACTTATCTTTAATGGTATGTCATGAAATATGAAACATAAATTCATGAAATTTTTAAAGCATGTTTCCTATATGGTTTCGACTTTCGATCATATCCGCACATTTTCGGAATTTTTTGTTTTATATTTTTGAAGAAAATGAAACCCTAACTAAAATGGTAGAAATTTTAAAAATTTATTATATTTTATTCGTTGATTTTCATGCAGTAATACTGGTATGGTTAGAAAGGTATTTTAATGAGCAAAAAACCATATAAAGAAATCAAATTTTGGACTTAAGATGAAGAAATTATGAGTTTGAAGTTTGGATTGAAATCTAAAATTTAAGAAGATGAAGAACATATTATTTTTACCGTCATTCTATGTACAGTGTTTAGTTCTAAATTCTTATCAAATAGATGAACTCTGAACGTCAAAAAATGTAAGCCCAAGATTGGCTAACCAAGAGGAGGGTGAATTGGTTTTTAAAACTTTTTCATTAACTACTTAAAATTTTAATGATAATGAACGTGCAAATGATAATGAATAATCCAAAAAACAAGTAAGCACGTAAATGAAGCAATGTAAATATCCACAAGGTAGAAGCGTTAAGTAAAAAGAAGGAGCAAACGATATGTTGTGGAGGTTCGATCCAATGCAATGATCTACGTCCCCCGTTACCAAGGTCTCCGGCACGAGCAAGGCATTTTTTACTATGTTGATTGACTTATGGAGCAATCCAACCATTTACAACGTTTTCAGTGACTTACAAACAAGGAGCACCAATCCTTTTACAATGCTGAGCTTTACGGGACCTCAACACGACCCAAAACTATTGAGCTTTACGGGACCTCAATATGACCCTCGATTTAAAGGAGTTTTACAAGTGAAAATTTTCTCTTCTTATCTAATGATAGATTCAAAGGATGAGTACAAGAAGAGAAGAAAGCAAACACTTCAAAGATGGCAAATA
>CAIGRT010204271.1:0-21929 GCA_903798405.1 Fraxinus platypoda | reverse complement strand
TGGAAATTTCATACTTATTTTCTTATTATTGAAATAGGCTGAATTTATTATCTTGAACGTGAAATTTTCCCTTTCATCAATTATTCACGAAAATCTACTAAAAGTTTGATTTTAACCTCACCATTTAAGGGTTATATTTCTCATGCTTCCGCTTTCATTAATTTAGAAGATGAGATAAATAGGGTGTATATATTGAAAATTAAAATGAATTTAGATGGAACATATTTCTACTCCCAAAGAAAAGAAAGTTGACCGATAAAGTTTCCATCTCCAATTTTCTCGACACGTTGTAGTGAGGGTAATTGGTCGAGTCAAGTCGGCTTGATCCTCAATACACCCGAGCTTGGCTCGTGTTCATAAACTCGATTCGTTTTGATCCTTTGACTCGAAACGTCATGAATTGGGTTGAGCCTAGCTCTTCTAATGAAATTAATAATAAAATAAGCTCGAAAACAAATCAATTTACGAACCAGCTCGATTCATGACTCATCTTAATACAAACAAGCTATTAATGAATTGAGTCGGGACGAGCATAATCAAGAGTTGATGGGCGTATTGATCCGTTTGCCACCCCTAAAAAGACTTGGTACTGTCATGAAAAGCAGCTACTACCCCCATAAACACTCTTTTGAACATATTTTTAGTTATAAGACAGTGTTTGATAGCACGCATTTTCCATCATTGGCAGTGTTTGATGTCCACCTTTTGCCATGGAAATTGTGAAAAAAAAATTCCACTCGCGCCTAACTCTGAAATTTGTTTTTTTTTTTTTTCTTCGGCAATGGAAACAAATTTCATAACAAATTGTAAAAAAAAAAATTCACTTTAATGAACAATTTTCATGTAAAACAAAGATAAACGAACACTAAACTTTGATGAAAAAAATGATTTTTTAGGAAAAAAAAAATTTTGTTTTTTTTTTTAATTAAATTTCATAACAAATTGTAAAAAAAAAATTCACTTTAATGGACAATTTTCATGTAAAATAAAGCCAAACGAACACAAAACTTTGATAAAAAAATGATTTTTCAGTAAAAAAAAAATTCATATATTTTTTTTTACTTTTTGGCGATGGAAACAAATTTTATAACCAATTGTGGAAAAAATTATCACTTTAATAGACAATTTTCATATAAAACAGAGCCAAACGAACACAAAATTTAAAAATTTTCCTGGTGAAATATTATACCAATCAAACACACTTAATTAACAATTCCCTACAAAACAATTTCTAGTTCACTCGAATTCATTTTTTTCCCCCATTTTCGACCCGTGCGATCCCAGTGAAATTTCACCCACTGGGGAAAAAAAAAACGCCAAATTCATCCCGGAAAATTCAAATCTCCCTCCAAAATTCCACCTAATGGAAACCCTAATTACACTACATACAACAATCAAAGCTAACACAGTAAAAAGAAAATCATTTTTCTCAAACCATGTCAAAATCGAAACATCAAGACGATTTGGATCTTCTCCTTTCGCTTCAGGATCGAGTTTTAGAAACGCCACCTGCTTCTCCTTCTTCCCATTCTCCAGGTACCCTTCAAGCCCCTTAAATACACACGCAAATGCTTGTTCTAATTAAATTAAGTTAATAAGTTGACATTTAATTAATGGGTTTTGTCAGATTTTGGTGGAATCGTGTAATTTCTATGCAAACTTGTCAGTCTGATTTTATCACATATCAAATGTGTGTGTTTGTGCGCGTGCGTTGTATGGATTATTCAAGATTTTATTTTGTTGTGTTTTTACTGAAAATTGTAGATTTTGTGATGCTTACGGCTTATTTAGATGTCATTATAGACGTATTGTACGCATTTGGGGAACTGAGATTCTATTTGTTGGATTTATTTATATGACTTGGTTTACATTTTTATGTGAATTCTATAGATTTGAATGCGGGATATTTATCGGATGATGGATTGCCGAACCGAATGGGCCAGGGGGACATGTCTGTCTTTCGGGATGCAGTTCAAGATTGTCTCGACTATGATCCTGAAAGTGCCATGAAATCTCTCAAGTCCAAGCAGGACAAGAGATCCAATGATGCTGAGGTTGAGAAATTTTCAGGGCTGCGAATTCGGTACGTTCAGCTTCAGGTTTAGTAGAAAAATACTTGCTTGATGATAAAATTGTAACGTGTCCGGCAAGCATTTTTGGGCAGAACTTGACATTACCAGTGACAAGATTTTAACTCTCATCTTATGTAACACTATTCAGTCCCATGCAATATGCATTAAATTTTGCCTCTGCTTCATAAATTTCAATTGGTGATGGAAGATTGGGTCACTTGCTCTATGTTAACTTGAAATTTTCTTACACAAGCGTGCTTTTGGCAGTTGGGCATAACAAAAGAGTGAATGGTAGTTAAATTTTGCAAATTTGTTAGAGAATGCCTCAAATGCAATGGCATATCCAGCTTATTGCTTCTTTATGGGATCATTCAGTGTAACATTCATCCGACTAAACTAAAATTTTATAACTTTGTCAATGAATTTTTGAACTATTAATTATTCAAGTCACGTTAATAAATTCAAATTACTGTATAGTTTTATTCAATCTATAAAAATTTCTAATGTAAACATATATCTTAGCTAGGACAATATACAACTCCAGTATTAATGTATTATTAAAGTACATACAATGTGGCTCCACTGTTCTCAAATGCATGTGATTTTTATTTATTCCATGACTTGATGGCTTGTAGCGTGCGATTGTTATCAAAGCATATGAATGCTTCTATGTGGCTGTCATCTTCTTTGTCCAAACCTTTCAATCTTTTCATAATTATTATAGTTCTCTGCTCCCTTACAGTAGAAAGTAAAAGGGCTCTAGAGCTTACCTTATTATTGGAGAAAGATATGGACCCTAGTTTGGGTTCTTGCCACAAGCCACTTTTGGATGTCATTGGACTGTTGAAAACTAATATAACCTTTCTTCACTCAAGCTCTTGTGGCTCAATCTCTTATTTTATAATAAAACTAGTTTCCCTATTTTTAATAATAAGCTTACCACGTGCTAGTTTTTCCATCATCCTGTCCAGAGCAAATTGAATGAGACCAGGTAAGAAAATCACTTTGCCAAGGAATGAAGCTTTGTGTCCTCTAGCTTAAAGTAGCAACAGTTCAGGGTTGACTTGTTATTTCTTTAGCTGCTTTCAGTGGGTTATAAATTTTCTAGACTTGTATTCTTGATGTATTAACTAGTCACATTTCAACTGGCACCCTGGCATTCCTTAAGCATTATCCAGGGGGATTCATACCATTGGTGGAACCTATTTATCTACTATTTTTGTTGTTTATTTTGTGTGGTACAGGAATCTGATGGTATCACCTATTGAACTCAGCAACCGTTTGTCAGATATAAGATTTGTTCGGTTACCTGCTTTAAAGTACGTAAAAAACACTTGAATAAGTACTCTAATAATTTCCTAGATGCAATAGTCATTGATGGCATTCCTTTTGAGCTTTAGGAATTCTCTGATTGGAGATACTCTTTCGGGGTGTTGGGCCACAATTGGAGTTTTAACTGATAAGGGACAGCCTAGAACTAGTTCTGCAGGAAAGACTTTTGCTATTTGGAGAATGGGATGTTTGGATGAAAAGACTATTTCTATTTTCTTGTTTGGTGATGCTTATCAGAAAAACTGTGATGAGAAAGCTGGAACTGTGTTTGCTCTGTTCAATTGCAATGTCCGCAAGGATAACTCGGTATAATTTTTATTTTGTTGATTCATTTTCATGGGAATTCTTCAGATCTTAACTTATCTATATATTTTTTCTTCAGGAAAATGGATTCTCGTTGAGTGTTTATTCAGCAATGCACATTTTAAAGATGGGTACTTCAGTGGATTATGGTATTTGTAAGGGTAAAAGGAAGGATGGAATGGCTTGCACGCTAGTTATCAACAAGTAATGCCATCTCCCATGCATCTTTTATGTAGAATAAATTAGAGTAGTCCCTGGTCCATTTCACCTTCTCGTGATATTTTCCCCGATGCTGATTCAGTTATTATGAATGGGCATATAACTATCTATTTTTTGTATTATTTAACCTTATAATTAAGAAATCTCTTTGCACCTGCAGGCGCCAAGGAATATATTGCAGCTATCATAAACTGGTAAACTCATATTACCCACTCTTGTCTTGCTTAAGTCATCGAAAATTATACCTGAAAATAATCAATTTTTTTTCTTAACTATGATTTTTCTTTAAGAAAAAATCAGAGCAATATTCAGTTACAAGGACAGAACTAAAAGGAGGGTAGGTAATCCTGTTCAAGCCTTTAAAAATGTTCCATGGTGATTTATTTTTCCCCATGATGATTCTATTGAACTTCATGTTTCAGGAACTTAAGGACAGCCTTTATAGACCGTCGCAAGTCACAGGGTATTTACGTTAATACTGCGAGTGATAGAACAAACTTGCCAAAATCCTCAAAGGCTCCTGTGAAATTGTTGTCTGTTGAAGGATTAAGAAAGGCATTAAGGTTTGTTTGAAATATTTTGATTTTGTATATGCTGTATTGTCGTATTTGCTGGAAAATAGAATCTAGACTGTTTCACTGTGTATTATCTCTTATAGCATTAATATTAGATAGCAGATATTTAGATCGAGCTAAATAGTTTAGAAGCATCCAACAGCATCTTACTAAGACCCTATATTCTGGTTCTACATAAGAATAATGTCTTTCTCGCTCTCTTTTCTACCTTAATTAGCAATGCTTCGTAAATTATCTTTCTACGTTTTGAAAGCAACATTCTTGTGTTGGCTATGTGGAGTCTAATTATATGGTCCACTTATTCCCTCAACTGCAGAATCGGCTTAATTGCTTTCCTTATATAATAAATTTGGGGGGTGGGGGAGGAGTTCTATATTGGTGTGAGGAAACCTTCTAATCGCCTTCATTATAGTGAAAAATCTGTAGCGGTGAGGGTGAGCCATTAAAATTCTGTGCTCTTTGTTTCTGATTTCTTTCCGTTTATCATTGTTCCTGGAGTTATGGATTAAGGTTTCATTCTTAACGACTCGTATGCTACTGTTTCATCACTTGGATATATATGCTGAAGGATTCAGTTAGCTGAAAATGATATGACCATAAAATTTCATGGTGCAGCAATGCGAGCAAAGTGACCACTAATGTACACTCACAAGGAATACGATTTCTCACTGAAGTTACAGGTTTGGCATGATTTCATTCGTCTACATTCGTCTCATGAATGGTCCTTCATATTGCTGTTAATAGATACATTGTTGGCAATTCACAGAGAAAACAGGTTCAAAACCAATAAAAGCAGCACCTAATGTTCCACCTCAACCCACGAGTAAAACAGACAACCAGTGAGCGCAAACTTGTCTATTCATATATTCTACTTTCAACGTAACACGAACTTGTGTGTTCTCATGCTGAAAATGCCGTGTTTAGGTCCTTGAGAAAAGATATGCACAGAAGTAGACCAAGCCAACAACCAGATTCCAAGAAAATCAAACTGGATCAGAGGCAGGCTCCAATAGAGAAAGGCAAGCAGGTTGGTAAAAAGATGATTGAACTAGACTTGTTTAGCTCAGATGACGAGCTTTAGTGGCATGTGCCGAAAGGTCGATCGACAGTATTAATGACGAAAAAGAAACTAAAATCTTGTCCATAGTATTATCCAGTTCCATCTGTCCTAGGAGTTATGTTCTTCATGGTTGACCCCTCATTTCCCTGAATACATGATAACAATTCCGAAAATCTGGAAATGGCTAGGAACTGTATGATCCTTAAAGATGCAGATGTTAGAGAAATACGCTGTCGTAGTTGCTTTTAGTGAAGTTTTGGGTGCTCCGTTGGGCTGTAATAAATTCTAGATGATGAGAGGCCAACATGAATGAGAAGACATGCACATGGATTTATTTGCTCTTCTAATGCATACATCTGAACCCATAATTTGATACTAATTTCCTAGTTTTCCCAGTAATCACATTGGCGTACCATGCCGACTTTTGCGGGCAAAGCTTGAATGTCGAACACCCTTTTTTTATCTATAGGACTCACAATTTATTAGCAACTTTTTAAAACAAAATAGTCAACGTTGAACGTGTATTACACGTTATTATGAAATAGTTTATAAGTGCTATAAAAATAATATTTGAATATGCGTGAATATTAATTAATTTAGAATTAATATCAAGGAATATAATACGTAATAATGAATGTTAAATCATTTATTTAGTTTTCAATTAAGTAAAATTGGATGTTAATTAGCGTACGTTGACGTGAATAATGAAATGTATTTTTGAATGTGAAATTTAATTAGAATTTAATAATACTGAAATGCATAAATGAAGATAAATATTAATTAAATGAATGTGAATGTTACTTAATTGAGAATTAATAAAAGAGAATTCATATATTAATGAAAGCTTTCAGGTGAAATGAATCTGTCAAATGTGCATGTACATTGATGGTAATTAAATGATTAAGAGCTTGTTTGGGAGGAATTAAAATTCAATTAAAATTGAAAATATAGCCGTTATTAGGTTCCACTTGTCTAATAAAAGTCAACAATAACGGTTAGTTTTTCAATTTTAATTCAATTTTAATCTCTACCAAATACACTCTAAATAAACTAAATATATATTGAAAAATGAAAAGTAAGGCATTATTGAAATAATTAAATTATAGTAGGGTTAGAATTGTCTAAAAAATAATTCTTACTTGATGTGATATTTAATATATTATAGATATATTTTGTAAGACTTGTTGCTTAAGTTTTAATTTAAGCACTCCCAAACAAGTACTAAGTCATAGCAATATTAAAAAAAGAAGTGATAAATAAGAATTATTTTATGCAAGAATTAGTTGAATTTGCTTGTCATGAAAGGAACAACAATAGATCGACTAAGACGATCAATATATATCTTTGTTTTAGTTACATCATAACGAGTTCGATTAAGTAAGTTCTTGTGGTGTTTAATTCGAACATTTTTATTTACATGGAAATTATTTACTTGTCGAATCTATTTTGAGTATACACGTTTCACAACATTTAGATATATTTCTTGAAAATAAGTGTACTTATAATTTTTTAAGGGTAATTAGCACATAACATCTCCACCTTTTATTGTTATTGTGAAAAACATTTTTACCTTTCATTTTTTTGATATTTTTACTCTTATTTTCATATTTCATTACGCAAAATGTCATTTTCATCCATTTTTTCAATTAATTGCAACTACAGTCTCAATTTTTTTTGAAAAGCGCAATGGAGTCTCAAATAAATTATGAAAATGGTAATTAGCATATAATGTCCATACCTTTCACTATTATTGCAAAAAAATCCATACCTTTTATTTTTTTTTTGGCATTTCACCCTTAATTATACATTTGATTGCGCAAACCATCATTTCTATATATTTTCATCTAATTTCTCAATAAAAAATTATGAAATCATGAATATACCCTTATATTTAAATAAAAAAAGCTAAATAATTAATTGCAATCATAGTTTCATTTTTTAAAAGTGCAAACGAATCCTCAATAAATTATTAAAAAAATTAATTTTTTAAAAAAAAGAGCAAATGAGTCTTAATTAAATTTATTTAAAAAATTAAAAAAGTGCAAACGAGTTTCAAATAAATTATTAAAGAATTAGAAATTAAAAAAATATATTTTTATTCAAATAGGAAGGCGTATTCATTATTTTACAGTTCTTTATTGAGAAATTTGATGAAAATGGATGGAAATAATGATTTACACAATCAAATGTGAAATTAAAGGTGAAAATGTAAATAAAAAAAAAGTAGAGACATTTTTCACAATAACGATAAAAGATATTGACATTACGTACTAATTACTCTTTTAATAATTTATTTGGATTCATTTGAGCTTTTTTAAAAATTTGGGATTATAATTGCAATTATTTTTTTTTTCTTTTCGTTTTATTTAAAGAGAATGGTATATTCGTTATTTCATAATTTTTAAATTGAGAAAATATATCAAAATGACCTTTTGCGCAATGAAATGTGAAAATAAGAGTGAAAATACTAAAAAATGAAAGGTAAGGACGTTTCCTCGATAACAAAGAAGGGAGGGGACATTATGTACTAATTACCTAAATTTTTAAATAATAACTAACAATTTACTATTTAAGATTGAAACTTGATGGAGTTGTTGTGCACTCAATTTTAACGTAAATTGATGTAGCGTCTCTTTCTAGTGACGTAATACTCAATTATTTATGAGATAATATAAACTTATTTATTAAGTTACTTAGCTTAAGAATAGGTATAAGTAATCAACAAATTAGTACTATGTAGCCCCGCCCACAACATATTGCTTTTAAACGATGTCGTGAGATTCCCCCAACCTTTTTGTTTTGTGTTTTCTCATTTTTTGCATCCAAAATAAGTCAAAGTACATGCAAATTTAGTTATTGTTTGACCTTTATTTTCTAAAATTTATTTTTCGTTAAATTCTTTTTTAATCACATATTCTTAATAAAATAAATTTTCTTACTTTTTAATTATTTATTCTTAAAAAAATTACTTTTCACGAGATTTATTTTTAAAAAATCTTTACCAAACAAGGACTCAACGTACTGCGCCCTCACAAGTAAACATCTGACTAAAAGAAAAAAAATCGTGTAGAGTACATCCATATCTCGTTTAGAGCAACAAGTTTTTCAATTCCAATATTGGAGTCGTTACATTTGCCCCCATGAATTAGTTGTGTAGTTAACACCTATAATAATAATGATGAAATCTTGCAAGTGAATGGGAAAAAAAAAAATGAGTTGCGCTACACGAACATAATGTTTGGCATAGGGGATGACACCTCACACACACATGGGAGAGGTCGGCATCATTTAATACAGNATCATTTAATACAGGTCGGGACCCACATGCAATGTAAGAGGTCGGTCAACCCCTATGTCAAGCATTATGTTCATTTAGTTTAATTTAAAAAAAAAAAAAATTATAAAAGGATTCAACGATTTGAAACGATTCAATTTAAGTTAGGTGAAACTGTCTAGTTTTGAAATTTTAACTGTTGCAAAGAATTTTGTTCGAAAATAGGTCAAAATCGTCGAACCTAATTGTTTACTCTATCTTCAAAAATTTGAAAATGCAACGTTGATCATCTACTTATTCGTTGCATATCGGAATTTTTACAACGTTCCACCTTGACCCCAATCAAAGTGATTTATTTATTTTTCTTTTAGATTAGAGTGCTTTTCATTGGCTTTGAAACGCTCCTTGAATTCATCTATTTGCTTATAAACCCTTTTTGTGCTCGACATTGGGGTGGACAAAAACTATTAGCTCGTTTGGTCCCCATTAATTTATAATGCATTTTTTTTAATCACATATTCTATAATAAAATAAAATCACACATAAATCAAAAAATTTTCTTCTTTTTAAATCATACATTCTCCCAAATAAAAATAAAAATACCATTCCATAAATTATAATATCAAATAATGGGGGGTTGACCTCTATATTTCGTCACGCTTTACGTTTTTTAGAACACTTAGCGATTAAATGATAAAAGTAAAGTGGGTTACCTATCTAGCTGCAATTGACATTAAAATAGAAATATTTAATATTCTTGAGGTACTGATTTAACTTTGTAAAATTAATCATACGAGTGTCACGTCATTAAAGATTAACGTGCAATATTTAAGATAAACTCCTATAGTAAAATTGATAAAATGCAATATTAGAAAGTTGATAAAAGATATGCAACGCGCGAGAGTGTCGGTAATGTCCCAAATGAAAATCGAAATCATCAGGTTCAAATTATGATTAGGGTTTTGTTACCGTATATTTTAAGATTTCTCATTGTTCTTCGACTGATTTTTGCAGTTAAATACCTTTGCTAACAAACAAACTCCCTGGGAATACTCAATTCAATTAATTGCTCGCCGACCGGAGCTAAGTTAAGGTTGCGGGTGGCGAGGATGAGCGCGTCGAGGTTCATAAAGTGCGTCACCGTCGGTGATGGGGCTGTGGGTAAAACTTGCCTCCTCATTTCCTACACGAGCAACACCTTTCCCACTGTAAGTATTCTTGTACTTTTCGCTTCTTTTCAATTACCATATTCCTTTTGTCTTTGTATCTTTGCTCTCTAAGTCTTGTTTACTATATCTTAAATTCATGATCGATCTATAATAAGTCTTCTGTTTTTCCCATTTTCTAGCCAAATCCCCTATTCTCTTGCTAGAAAATGGGAAAAATACTATTTCTTGGAATGAAACAAACAATGGAATTATTACGCAGAGGGTTTTGTTTCTTTTCTTTTTCTTCGACAAGGGAGAAATGATTGATTGGGGGAAAAAAAAGAACCTTTGCTGCAGTCTGATTCTTGACCCACCTTTCTGTGCTATTTGATAAACTGATCATGGGGACCAGTGCTTCATCCCCTACTCAACATAGGGCGTCCAAAACTGTCCCTACTGTCCCAAATCAGGATAACACTGTCGCCCACCACAGTTAAATCTTAAATGGCTATCAGATCACGGTCAGGTGATTCTAGGAAGGCACATTGTACCGCTTGATGAGGAACTGGAAAGAGCTCACTCAAGCAATTTATCGAAAGTGGTTTGTTGTTTGAGGAATAAATGAATCCAATATTAGTATACACTATTGCGAGATAAAGGAAACACTGTTGCCTTTTTATACACTCTTGCTGGAGGGTTTGTTAAGGAAGACAGAAAGGGCCGATAAAGAGGGGAAAATGAAGATGTTTCTGTTCTCCTCTGAGCTTGGGGGGTGCTTGTGGAGTTGTGTACCACTATAAAAAAAAAGGAATGGAAGTCACGAAGGAGATAGTTATAGTATTTATGGATTTCGAGGAATTTTTCTATTTGGGTTTTGTTTTGGGTGTCCTAATTTTTGCACTTGTATGCCCTGATGCTTGATTGAGAAGGGTTCTTGGTTTATTTGACCACTTGTCACGGTAAGAAGATAATACATATTTACACATTACATGTCTTTGGTCCTTTTGATTTTTGATGGTTTTCTTGGTTCTAATTGAAAATGTTAACGATATCTTGAACTTTTTTGGATTTCTGGAAATAATTGTCCTAAAAGGAGTTTAGCTTCCCCCACACACCCACCCCCCAAAAAAAAAAAAATAAAAAAAAAAAAAAAAATCATTCATGACATTTATGAGGACAATATGTCTTCCTGCGCGTCTCTTTTGTTTCTTAGAAGGCGAGACAATGAAGTAATATACAGCAAGGGAAGGGTGAATCATGGGATTCATTCTGTTATGAAAGAAAATTATCAAACTTAATCACAGTTTTGAACTAGCATGTTTGTAATTTTCTTTCCTTTGCTCCTATCCCCAGATCCGTATGAATCTCCACTGTTTTGAACTAGTATGTTTGGTGGCATATATTAGAATAACTTCTGAATTTTTCATGAACTTTAATGCTGTAGTTTTGTGTTGCCAAACTCAGCCTTCATATTTTCATTTATGGTTTGTTATATGTCATCAGCTGCAACTATTTTTTTCTTCTTCCCTTTGTTCCTTAGTGGTTCCTCTCCTTACCCTCGAGTACTGATGGTTTTCAAACTGTCTACTGTGTATTAAGGGCGATGGTCTTCTTTGGTTGCCTTCTGGGAAGCACTTCTTTCTTTTTTAGGCAGGTTTGACATTAGAATCCCTGGTTAGCCTTTCTTTTGGTTATGCGGGGATGGCACTAGGTCTGTATCGGGAAGGAAAACTGTTTATTGCAGATTTCATGTTAGTATGAAGGGCTGTATATTACTTGGTTTGGGCATGCGCGTGGATCTAGGTGCATGACATAGTTGTCAAATTTAGGAGCCATGATTTTGGCAAAAAGAGTTCTTGACTCTAGATACAGGTACATGGGTACATTGATCATGAAGTCAGTAAGGTAATACAAGAAGTTCTGAAGATGTTCCATGTAGAGGTCACTATAGAAAAAAATATAAGAGTAATGCGTTTTCACAAAATGTTGCACATTATAACTAAAAAATGATATAAAGGAGGCACATCTTTTTAAGATACAGGGTAGTTTTTGATATATGTATTATATGTCGGAGAGTTGTGTTCATTTCCAAATGGCTGGACACATTTCCTGTCGAATATGATTTTGCATCGGTAACCAAAGAGTTAATACTTGAAGTCGCTTTATGCATATGCATTTCACGTTTTAGAAGTAAATCGATAAAGCCCAGAACTAAATTCCTGTTTTACCTCTAACCCAGTTGATTAAAAAAGTTAACAAAATAGATGTTTGGAATTTTTTTCATTAATTGTGGAAGTATTCTAATTGCTGTAACATGAACAGGATTATGTGCCAACAGTTTTTGATAATTTTAGTGCTAATGTGGTTGTGGATGGGAGCACTGTTAATCTAGGGCTGTGGGATACTGCAGGTAAGTTGTTTTCAGTTGACATGTTTTCTTATTCATCTTTACACCATTATTGTACAGTAGCTTAGGCACTTGTCTTGTTGAACAGGTCAGGAGGATTATAATAGATTAAGACCCTTGAGCTATCGTGGTGCTGATGTTTTTATTCTTGCATTTTCTCTCATTAGCAGGGCCAGCTATGAGAATATCTCCAAAAAGGTAAAGAGTGACTTTACCACTTTGGTATGATTATTGCCCTTTTGTGCATTCCTCTCCTATGCAACAAGAAGAGAAAAGGCTCAGATAGCATAATGCTGATGGTTTTTTGTACGCTTATCTTTTGATGTTCAGTGGATTCCTGAATTGAGGCATTACGCACCTGGAGTTCCAGTAATTCTTGTTGGGACAAAGCTTGGTTAGGATTTCCTGGTTCCCTTTCTCTTGTTATGCTGTTATAATAATTTGCTGCTCTGTTCTTTTATATTAGAAATAGTGGTAATCTATTATATGCAAACAACTAAAAATAGTTCTTAGTTTTCTTTGTTGGAGTTGTAGTCTGCAAGTGCATTAGGTAGTAAGTAGTACATATCTTCATGACTTTGTCCAACTATTCTTTTCTTTAATGGAATTTCGTTACCTTGAACATCATGTGAACTTGCTATTTATTTTATAAATTTTGTTATAGTTCTCTGTATAAGCTGTCATCTTTATTTAGCCCCTGTTTGGGCTCCGTAAAAAATATAATTCATTTTTTTCCTTCTTATCAATCACACATTCTCCAATAAAATAATATTACATGTAAACCCAAAACTTTTCCTTCTTTTTTAATCACACATTCTCCAAAAATTACTATTTCAAAATACATTTTTCTCAAAATCTAATTAAAATGGAGGCCAAACAAGGGCTTAATGTGGAAATACAGGCCTTAAAATTTCGTTCAATTTTTTTCGTCAGTTGCTATATATTGCACAAATCGTTTGGATAGGTTGTCCCTAGCTCTTGGATTCTTTTCCCCCCGTTTCCCTGTCATCCCCATTTGTGTGAGGTTTTTCGGGTCCAGTGCATTTAACAAAGTGTGGCTTTGCTTCCATGTAGACCTTCGGGACGATAAACAGTTCTTTGTAGACCACCCTGGACCTGTGCCAATCACAACTGCTCAGGTATAGCTACATCTTATGTTGGCTAAATCATCTTATGAACTAGTTTTAATCTTAATATGACAATTTTGCCCTTGCCTGGGTTTTGATTTTAACTTTCATGCCCTCTAGAAAACTTCATTTCTCTTATTTTGCATGAAGGGTGAGGAGCTGAGGAAGTTGATTGGAGCTGCTGCTTACATTGAATGCAGTGCAAAAACACAGCAGGTGAATTTGGTTTAATGAAACATTTCTTTCGGTCTTTAATTGGGAAGTTTCTTCTTTCGACGTATCTTTTAGGGGTTGTTTGACAAAGGTTTTAACAAAAATTGTAGTAAATTTTGATAAAAGTTGATGAAATGTATGGTTGAAAATAGGGCGGACCCACATAGGGTCATGTTTATTTTCTTTGAAGAAAAGTTCAACCAAGTTCCTCTTGCTACACAAACTTCGAAATAGGAGATGGAACCTTTCTTCAAATCACTACACAAACTTCGAAATCTACAAACCATAATTGTTAGAAATACAAGCGACGGACATTCAGAACTTCATATATGGAAGAAGCCTACTGCCCTTGTAGCTTGAGTTAGAGCGTTATTAATTTTTGACCCAACAAGAGAAAATGTCTGGTTCCGCACCTGGTTGAAAAGTTGGTAAAAATTGTGGTTCCCATGAAACGTATGGTTAAAATTAATTGTTGATTTTGATATAAGCACTTAATAAATTTCCTTCAAATATTGTAGAACGTGAAGGCTGTCTTTGATTCAGCTATTAAGGTAGTTCTACAGCCACCAAAGCAAAGGAAAAAGAAGAGAAAGGGTCAAAAAGCCTGCAGTATATTGTGATTGCTAAAAAAAATGCTAATGGAGAGATGATATTTAGGGTTACGACTTCAATCTTGTTTCTCTTGCACTCTGTCTCTCTTTTGTCGATGCAATGACCTGTGCTGTGCTGTGAATCTTGATTCTCGACTGACCGCTGGGGAGCTCTCCTACAGCAGCATTGTCAACTGGAGTTTGAGTTGTATATCCATTTGAGTCTTAATGTTATATTTTTTGTGCTTATGGAAGATCTAGTTTATACCCCAGTTTGTGGCTTTATGAACAATCATTCTATGAACAATCATTCTAGATTATGGAAAACTAGATTATCTATGCCATTCTGCTTTTGTTTACAGATTATGTTTATGGCTACATTAATTTTGCATTAGTATACTAGAAATTGTCAAACTTGGGTTTGATCTAAATTTGTGAAATAGAGAAAGTTCTACAGTGGAAAGGAAAATAGAATTTTTTATTTGGAAAGAAAAATGAAAATAGAAGTCTTTTTTTAAAAAATTGAATTAGGAGTCTTTTTCTTATATGTTAAAGCAATCACATGTCGAATGGAAGAAAGAGGACTTATTGAGGCATGTTCTAGAAGGAAAGGACTTGCAATGCAATTAGGTTAGGGGACTTTTAATTCAATTAGGATTAGGATACTGGGTTGTGAAATTTGAGTATAAACACACAATCATGCAAACAAAGGAGCACAGATTCATCGAGAGAAAAAAAAAAGAAAAGAAAAAGGAAGTCTGCTTTAATTTATAGAATCATGCTACAAGTACATTAACTTTGACATCAACTTTGACATTGTGCCACGCGTCGGATTATGATTTGACAGTTTTTAAACACCACACACTTTCCCGCCCATTTGCATTTGAATTCACATGGAGTGTCAAACTCCATGTGAACCATGGAATGTACAACAAGCCAAATTCTAATTTATATTTGTGTTGACTAAAAGCAATATGAATTCCTCATTAATTGAAGCTTTGACCGTTTTTACATAAGACTTATCTAACACCTAAGCTAATTTTATCCGTCTTGGTGCCATAATGATTTCCTTGGGAATGAAAAGGCACAATTTTAATTGGGTTCTACCTCTACTCGAGTAGATAGCGAATCTTGTCGTGTTAGGCTTGACTCTATACCCCAATTATTTGAGCATGACATTTATTATCTTTTTATTTAAAAAATAACTAAAAGGGGGAAAATGTGTTAATAACTCGGGCAAATCGCACGACCCAAGCTCGGAATCAACTATGATGGGCTTCTTTTTAACATGTCGAACTCTTTCATATATGTCATTTTCGGAACTTCAGATCTTAGCCTTCTCTAAATTTTGTGTGTCTGTGTGTGTGTGTGTTTTTTTTTTTTTCCCGTGAAAATCATCGAAGCTATTTCTAGTGAAGCTTTGTATGATACAAAGGGTAATTATATTCACACTACAATATTTGTTTATTGCACTACATTTTAATTACAATGAAGGTCCTCAACCTTTGCTCATTCTTGCATTTATATCTCTAATTATTTCATCACATTTTACGATGATTTTTATTCAAATATTTTATTTATATACTTTGAAGAGGGACAATTAAGTCTTTTTACACCCACGTAACAATTCTTTGGATGAAGTACACGATGCGTTGATTAATAGAAAGCTGGAGATAAAAATATGATAAAAAAAAATTAGAAATGTAAGTACGACAATAAAAAATTCAAAGACTTTTATTACAATTAAAATATGATTACAACCAACAAAAACTGGGGGTGCCAAAATAATTATTTCACTTTGCAGGGTCTTTGTAAATAAGAAAATAATAATTACTACCATTTCCCTAGGGATTAATTATTAATTATTTTTTTCTAATAACACCGTAAGTGTACCGTTGCAGCAACCATCGACCCACATTGCCGGGTCGAGAGTTCTCGGGCCGATTTGTCGGTTGGTATATTGACCGGTTATCATGGGTTTCCCGCAAATTATTGCCCGTTAGATTAACGGATTTTTTTTAAAAAGAAAAAGAAAAACACTTATAATTGATTTTTCTGTTTATTCATTTTACTGGGATATCTGTTGATTTGCCAACGATTCTGTAAATTATTTTCAATTTGTTCTTGGAATCAAAATTATTTTGCTTTTTGTGTACAATAAAGCCATTTGCTTGAGTAAGCATCACTGTCATTTTCGTACTTTTTCAATATATTAAACTGTTTGCTAGTTGAAAGTAGGTCTACATTTGATCCTTGGCGGCATTTTCTTATTCAAGTTTTAAATTTTGATGGCTTTGAATGAGAAGCGTATTCAAATTTTAGGTAGATTTGTCTTGTCGGGTCCTGCTTAACTTTTGCTTATTCAACGTGTTTTTGTTAATTCGACATAGGCAAGCTTGTTTTATATCCATAAAATCCGTTGAAAGTCTTGTGGGTCTTGCTGGGTTTACTTTAATTTTTATATTATTTTGTGGGTCTGGGAATTTTATTCAAAGGGATGCTTTAAACTCAAGGATTGGATTTTTTGATTGTTTATATTAATTGGTATCAGTATTTTGATATTCAGATAGGGAAGTAATTATTGATTGTTTTTGGTACAGAGTTTGATTATCATTTCAAAAAATGAGATGATAATCTAACTTCATGCAAACGAAAATTAACAGCTGCTTGGGAATGTTATGAAAGGGTGAATTTACTGGCCATCAATCAAGAAAAGAGCAGAATGATAGTTGAGCAAGAGCAATTGAAGACGAGTCGTAAGAGGAATGTCCTGGTTGGGATTCGATTCGATGGCCATAGTAAAGAGTTGCTGGATTGGGCTCTTGTTAAAGTAGCTCATCCTGGAGATTGTGTAGTTGCCGTTCATGTTTGTCAAAATTCAGGTACATGGGCACTTGCAGTATTAGATAGGATTCAACCTTATTCTTTAATTCCATTTAGTATTCTTACGTAATCCTGAATTACTTGTAACCGTGAAATTCTTGTCTAAATTGGATTGGATTGGATATGATTTGTAGAGTCAAGAGTATTAGGTGGTAACATTGATTTGTCAATGCAGATTCCCTTTCAAAAGTGAAAACGTCGTTGGAGGATTATTTGGAAGATTATCGATGGCTTTGCAATCAAAAGCAGGTTTGTCAATCTTGATATTTTTCTGCTACTTTTCACTTTCTGAAGCTAAAGCAAAACAGCAATTACCAAACCTTTAAAGTTAAATCCTCTCTTTTTTTCTTTTTTTTTTTTGGGCTGGGAAATTTAGGCGACTCTCTCTGCTGAGGTTTTCAAAGGTAATTCTATCGGAAAAGTTCTAGTGAGGGAGGCGAAGAACCACGCTGCATCAATTGTTATAGTGGGGATAACTAAGCATGGTGTAATCGGGTAAGTAGAGCTAGAAATAGAAGTTTATATATTTGATTGAGTTTGTTATATATGAGTTATGGTTTTGGTAAGTATTGAAAGAAGCTCGTCTCAGGGGATGGACTTCAATTGCTAAATACTGTGCAAAGCAACTGCCTTCGACTACTGAAGTCATGGCTATTAACAACGGGAAAGTTGTCTTTACAAGGAGTTCCAATGGCCAACTAGAAGGTATGGTATGGGTATGAATTCAAAATAGACAAGTAAATATTTCATTTGTTATTTAAAAGATACTAAATTTGTTGTACGATAATAGTTTCTGGACGAGATCCGAGACCAAGTTTGCATTTAATGGGTAATGTCACTTTCAAAGATAACCAGTCTGAATTAGTTGAATCTGAGCCGTCAGAGGTGGGAAGACTCGGTGATGAAGACGGTGGTCGGAGCTTGAGAGATGAAGCTTTTAATCCTGTTAAAAGATGGATTAGAGGTTCTTTGAGTTCAATCTCTCTTAAGGTAGAGGACTTTTCACAGGTGAGGCCTGGTTGGCCCCTGCTTCAAAAAACATTTAGTTCAATAACTCAACCAGCTCCTGAAGCTAGACAAATGTCTGTTGTGCAATGGGTAATGAGCCTACCAAATCGATCTTTGCTTGAAGCTTCTGAATTGAAGTCCAATCTAAATGAGATGAATGGTACTTTAGGAATTGAAAATGGGATCTCTGCAGAGAATAGTGGAGACTACAAATTGTCTGTTCGCAGGGAGGAGGCAAACCATTTGGAACTTATACCCATAAAAAAGTCATCAGGCTGCAAATGGTACAGCCACGAACTCCTTAAAATGTCAACTTCTCAATTTTCCTCAGGTTGTCGCTCGCACTCTTGAAACAATCAAATTATGTTTTGACAAATCTTCTGTTCTAGTTTCACCTTAACTCAAGTGCATCCTCTGATTTAATTAATTTATTTTTTTTTACAGAAAATCTTATTGGAAAAGGCGGTTGTAACCGTGTATACAAGGGGCTTCTTCCCGAAGGTAAACAAGTGGCTGTAAAGACTTTGATATCATCCAAAGAAGCACGGAAGAATTTTACCATGGAAGTTGATATAATGACCACGTTAAAGCACAAAAGCATCACACCATTGCTCGGTATTTGTGTAGAAGATGATCATTTAATATCGGTTTACGATTTTTTGTCTACAGGAAATTTAGAAGAGAATTTACAGAGTAAGTCCCTTGAGCATCAAACATTATTTTATCCAAATATCATGTTTAGCTAAGCTTAAAAGAATTTCGTACAAGTAAAAGAGCAAGTTTTAAGATAAATAGTTCTTAATGTTAGTCAAAGTGATTTAAATTAACACATTCGTACGTGTTTGGAAACAAAAAGTTACTTTGAAGCTTTTAGCCATCTCTGAACATAACCTTGACATGGAGTTGATTACCAAAGCAGGAAATATGAAGCAAAACTCAATGCCATGGGAAGTAAGATTCAAAATAGCCGTTGGGATTGCAGAAGCACTGAAATACCTACATGATGAATGTCCGAGGCCAGTCATTCATAGGGACATCAAGTCTTCAAACATTCTTCTCACTGATAAATTAGAACCTCAGGTGCTTCTTTTGACCCTCATTTCTAGTAGGCGTCTTATTTTAAATCCGTCATTTTTCAATGCGCATATCGTAACACGTTAACTCTTTGCTACAGTTATCTGACTTTGGATTGGCAATATGGGGACCAGAAACGGAATCTTTCCTAACGGTTAGCGATGTAGTAGGGACTTTTGGCTATCTTGCTCCTGAGTATTTTATGTACGGGAAAGTTAGTGACAAGATTGATGTATATGCTTTTGGCGTGGTTCTACTAGAATTGTTATCAGGGAGAAAACCAATTGGATTCGAGACTCTGAAAGGCCAAGAAAGTTTAGTCATGTGGGTAAGAACCTTGTTGTAAACATAAATTTTATGTCCTAATTGTTTTCAATGTGGATTTTACAAGAAATATTTGTGATTAGGCAAGGCCTAAACTAGATAATGGGGATTTAAAGAGCATATTGGATCCAAATTTGAGTGACAACATTGACGAGGCTCAAATGCATAGAATGGTTAGAGCAGCAACTCTCTGTCTTAAACAAGCAGCACGACTACGTCCTAGAATGTGCCAGGTACCTTTTTTTTTCTGAATAAACTCATCCATTTTGGCATCGTTTGTAAACTCATAATGTGGTACTAGTATTGAGAGTGTTGCTTTTCTTCTTGTCTGTACTTTAGATACTGAATATCTTAACGGGGGAGGAATTCGTGAATGAAGACATAAAATCCCAGTTTGACAATGGGTACGAATCAGAAATCGCAGATGACAATGATGATGAAGTTTATCCAGATTCAACTGTAGAGTCCCATCTAAGTCTTGTGTTTCTTGATATAAACGATAGTTCTACATCTTTCAGCAGTCAAGAACAAAGAAGCCCTCTTTGTGATGAAGAATACTTCAAAATAAGATGGAGTTGATCATAGAGTTTAGAGTAATTTATGGAAACTTTGTTTCTTGTATATATAGTTAGAGACACAGCTTGAACGCCATAAGAGGTATTTAGGAGATGTAATCAGAATGAACTTCGTGGTAGTATACGAGGAAAAAGTCCGATATCACCAGGTTTCTGAAGATCATATGATGTTAGAAGTGGATTTTTGAAAACTTCTCTCTTCATTCTCCTTCTTCTAAACCTTTGATTTGCCTTTAATTTTTTATCTTCCTTTTTACTGCCTTTCTACCCGTTACAGTTATTATATGTAGAGCATGTTTGGTAAAAATTCTCATTTTCTACAGTAAATCAATTCTCATTTTCAACCACACATTTTTCAATAAAATAATATTTTTCATCACATCAATACTTTTTTATTCTTTTTCAACCACACATTTCCCATCATATCACTATTCAAAAATCAATTCTTCCCCCAAAAATCCCTACCAAACACACTCTTAATATCAAATTAATTCTTAAACAAAACTATTAAATATAAACTAGACAAACTATACTTTTTTCTTCTTTTTCAACCACACATTTCCCATCATATCACTATTCAAAAATCAATTCTTCCCCCAAAAATCCCTACCAAACACACTCGTAATCTCATTCTTTGTACAACTTTAAGCAACTTAAGAGTGAGATACTCACTCAAAAGCCCATTTTTTTAACACCGAGCATTTGAAACAAAAGCATCATCACAATTGCAAATCAAGTACTAACCTAGCCGGCTAGCCATCAAATTCTGTCTAACCGCACTCTGATGGTCATAATTTGTCATACATGACTCGATCATTGACCTGGCCAAAGCACTGAATTATCGATTCAGCTGTTGATATTTGTTTAAGATGAGGAATCAATCTACGCTTGTAATTCTTTGTGAAATACTTGTCAATTAGATGCATGTTTCTTAATTCTTGGTGAATACCTTTGAAGAGAAATGATTTACCAAGCATGGTACATCAATTCATTAGTGGATAAGTTTATGGTGGATCTCAATATTTAAATTAATTTTGTTATCCACCAAGAATTGATTTGTCATGTTATTGGTGCTTAGTTGGTCATTCCTCTACGTTAGAATACATGCTTTAAGGTTGATTTTGTATAAAAGAAATCTATATAAAAGAAAGTATTTATATGGGAAAGTTGAGACCTAATGACATCCAAAGGTAATTGCAATCATAATAATTTTCTTTGCAACCCAATACTCATATTTTCGTCTATTATATCTTTTCCATATAAATATATATCTTCATCTAACTTGAGCGATGGAGTGCACACAATCGTTGTACACCCCTGCCAAAGCAATGGTCCATATAGTCTAACATGGATGTCCAAATATGTAGGAACATACACGTGGATGGGAATGGAGCTGGAATATGTTGACAACTCAATCTTGTTAGATTTGGAGGTAAATATTTCTTTCTGATTAAAAATTTTGAATCTTAATTTGTGGATTTGCATTCCAAAAATCATCACATTCCTATAAATATTTAAGCCTCTGTTTCACGGGGTGCCTTTCTTTTTGGCACAGAAAGGGATATTGTGCGGCAGTATTCTGCTCCGCTAGACTACCTTCCGCCTTCTCTCGGTCATTTCGGGACGAAAGAAAATTTGATTACAATTTGTAGAAAGCTTGCAACATAAAATTGAGATGCATTGAAAGTAAATTGATCATTGATTGCTTGAAAACTAGAAATTACAATTGATGAAAGCAGGAAATT
>CAIGRT010204270.1:0-15345 GCA_903798405.1 Fraxinus platypoda | reverse complement strand
TTTAAAAATAGAGCAATTTAAAGCAAGCTTTTCAAATTCTTCAATAATTTTATCATATGAGGTAGATAAATCATCATATGAAGATTTTTCAATAGAGTTTACCTCATCTTCAATTGTCATGAAGTACATGTTCACGATTTCTTCCTGACTATTATTTCCATCACGATCATCATCGTCGCTTTCATCCCATGTTGCTTGAAGTGTCTTTTTCTTGATATTTCTCTTCTTGTTTGGGCACTTGGTTCTTTTGTGATCGGGTTTGTCACAATCATAGTAAATGATTTTTTTTTGTTCCTTTCTTCACCATTTTCTTCTTTCTTTTGGAATCTCAGATTATTTCGAAAACCTTTCCATTTTTTGACAAGAAGAAGTAGATCATCGAGCTCTTCATTACTCAAATATTCACTTGTTGTTTCTTCCTCAATTGCCCATTTAAGAGCAATTGGCGCTTAGGGGCTTCTTTGATTCCTCTTTGCTTTTCCTCATTTTCTCTTTAGTCTCGACTTTGTTGAGCTCATATGTCATCAAGGTGCCATAAAGTTCTTCCAAATGATATATGTTGATATCTTTGGTATTTTCTATCAACATCCTTAATGGGCACCATTCTTCCGATAGTGACCGAGCCATTTCACTTAAAAGTTCTCCGTTAGTAAATTTTCGATCAAACCCTTTAAAGTCATTAAAAATATCGGTGAAACAAGTAATCATGTCAACAATGGATTCATCTTATTTCGTGAAGAAGTTTTCAAATTCTTTAACCAAGAGATTAATTTTAGTTTCATTTACTTTACTAGTGCCAAAATGAGTGACTTCCAATGCATGCCAAATGTCATATGTGGAATCACACGTGCTAATACTATTAAATTCATTTTTATCTAAGGCGCAATAAAGTAGATTTTTGGCTTTAGGATTCAAGGATAATTTTCTTTTATCATCTTCATCATATTCCTCACTAAATTTTGGAATGGTTTGATCAGGTTGGCCATCAATTTTAATAGTCTTGGAAGGTACATAAGGATCATATTCAATAACTTCTCATATATTATAATATATTGATTGAATGTATATCATCATGCTAACTTTTCAATAATTATAATGCGTGTCATCAAAGAAAGGATGACAGTTAGTAGAATACCTCTCAAGATTTTGAAGATTGCTATTAGCCATTTGCTCAAGATTGTAGAATCATAATTTTTTTAAAATGAGCACCTAGCTCTAATACCAATTTATATCCCAAGAATGGTTAATCAAGAGGGAGGTGAATTGGTTATTAAATTTTTTTCGAAGAATTAATATAAATTCAAGTAAGTTAAGTCTAAATAGATAAAATCAAATATTAAAGACAAATGTGAATGCGATAAGTAAAAGGGAGAGATGATGCAAACGATATAATTGTGGAGGTTCGATCCAAAGCAATTATCTACGTCCTCGGTTACCAAGCTCTCCGGCACGAGTAAGGTCTTTTCGATATGTTTATTGACTTGTGGTTTGTGGAGGTTTGATCCAAAGCAATTATCTATGTTATCTGTTACCAAGCTCTCCGGCACGAGCAAGGCCTTTTCACTATATTGATTGACTTGTGGTGCAATCCAACCCTTTACAATGCTTTTGATGACTTACAAACAAAAAGCACCGATCCTTATACAATGTTGAGCATTTTGAGACCTCAACACGATCCACAAATTGAATAGGAAAGTGATTTTACAATTTAAAACTTCTCTCTTAATAAATGATATGATCAAATTAAGTACCAAGAGAGAAATAGGCTTAACACTTTAATGAATAGCAATGAATAAAGCTCAAGTGTTAGGTGAGAAAAACTTTGATGAGTAAAATGATTTTCAAAAGTTAATTCAATCAAAAGGTTTTCAATGTAAATGATTTGATAAAGATAAATCAATGTAACTTTGCTTAAAAATATCTCACATAAATGATCTTAAAAGTGTTATATTGAATGTATAGTGAAGTGGTATTTATAGCAATCAAAACGTCAAAATTTCTGACCAATCGGATGACCCATCCGAACGTCCTTTACTGAACCGGACAACCAAAATAACCGTTCTGCGTCAGAATTTAGAACGGTTAAAAATTTGACCGTTTGACGAACCGGACGTCCATTAGGACAAAAATTTCCCCATTTTTTTCTTGATTATTTTAAAAGGTGTAGGTTTTTGAAGGACATTTTTACTTAACTTTTCAAGATAATGGACATTAGTAAAATATTTAAAAATTATGTAAATTTTTTTATCTTTTTGAAAATAATTTTTATGCGAGCATTTTTATGAATAATTTATCCCGTGCATAAAAATTTAACTTTTAAGCTTTTAATGATTCATTGTTAAGGATTAAAGTATTTTACATTTACATATAAATTCAAAACATCTCTAATATCTTCAATGAATGCTTGGTTCGACGTGAATTCTTCGATTGATTTGACGTGATTGCTCGGCTTCCATCTCGATTTTCTTTGATAGTAAATTGCGAGTCTCTTGGTAGCAATCCTTTTGTCATCAATTGATCAATTTGGACATACTTGCTATGAAGACTTGAATTCAATTGTTTGAAATAAAACAATATGTTTGTTATAATCAAAACATGAGATCAACCAAAGTTCAACACAACTCACTAAAAGATTCATCATCTTTCATTCTAATTTCCTCAAATCTAGTGGTCAACATTTGTAGCTTAGAGTATTTCACGATCTTAGTTCCCTCATAAGTGGTTTCAAGAATGTCTCATGCTTCCTTACCAGTCTTACACATAGGCATACATTTGAACTCTTCAAGGAAAATAGTCATAAAGATAGCATGTATACCTTTACTATTCCAATTACACTAGCCTAATTCATCCTTAGTCCAAGTGAAAACTTTTGTATGTGTAACAACAACACCAACAGTTGTAGATGGGGCGTCCTACCTTTCACCACACTCATCCAAGCTCTCCCATACATAGATTTTAGAAAAGGTCTCATTCCAATCTTCTAGTAAGCATAGTTGCTTCCATCAAAGTATGAGAGAAAGGATAATGATTGACTAATACTCATCTAGACAATGTTGGGTAAAAAATCAAAATAAGGCTTTGATACCACTTGTAATATACAAAGTTAACCAACTAATACCTAGAGGGGGTTGAATAGATGCAATATGCGGAATTAAAAATAACTACTAATAACTTGCAACAAGTCACAAATTATTAATCAAGATGAATTGAATATCAATTTAAACCCTAACAATCATTCAAACATTAATATAAAAAAAGAAAAATAATTAACACTGAGAATTGTTTACAAAGGAAAAATCCTTGAAGAACGTTTTAAGAGAAAAAAACCTTCGGGCACATGTACCAATAATTAATCCATTAGAAAAGACGGAACTTACAAAATAGGTTCAGACACAACTAGACATTTGTAAACTCTGACCCCAACCTGTAATCATCGAAGAACTCCTCGGTTGTGCAATGCAACACCACCTCCAGAATCTCTGGACTTCTTTTTCCCTTGTAGATTGCCAAAAAACGATCTCGTTCTTCACTAATCAAAACTCCAATCACCTCTCAAAATCTTCAGAACTCTAAAGGATATTTGGTAGAGGGGCTTATTGGTATTTTGGTGTTTTGGTGTTTTGCTCTTTTAGTGTATTAATCTTGCGGTTGAGGCAAGAGAATTATCGTAATCAATGTGTGTTCTTCAATAGGATCTTCTCTTTGATTAATATTTGCTCGACACACTATAAGGACAGATTTTCATTGGGCATTTATAGTATTAGAGAGATAGAAGCTATTTGGGATTGTAAAAAGGCTAAAAATCACGAATTAGGGTTTTTCGGATTACATGATCGCTTGAACGTCCCTTAGGTGGCCAGTGAGCGGTCAGCTTCTACATTAATCGCTCGAGCACTCACTTGGAGATCTTCGAGCGCTTTTGAACGTTGCTTAATCTTTTTTAGTCAATGTTGAGTCATTCTAAAGACACTCTCNCACTTGACTTTACTTCTACAAAATTAGTAGGTTTTACATTTTTAATCTTTTTTAGTCAAGGTTGAGTCATTCTAAAGACACTCTCAATACCCGAAAACTTAACCCTAATTCTAACTCGACTAAATAATATTTTGGACACAAAACTTTGCCAACACTCTAGACCTAACTTAAGCGAGTCTTCACCTAAAACTCAAAGGACTAATACTTCAAAATTAATATGTGTGCATCGATAGATACTAAGCACCGATATCTTCCTGGGCTTCTGCTTCGGCAGGGAAGTATCAGTACGTAAGAAAAAATACATCATTGTACGATGTACCAAAATGCATGAACTTTTACATTTATACAATACATGCTACGTTTGCACTAAATAAGATTATTCTTGTCAAACAATATACATCATGTGAACCGTCTAACATGGTGTGGCTAATTTCCTTTAGTTATAACTATATATACATTCAGGCAGGCAATTATTGATAATTCCCCATTACATAGGCCTGCTTCAAGATTGCTTCTCATCCATCGTAGCAATATCTAAGAAGTTAAGGGACGAGACCAAAGCTGTAAATTTTTTGGAACTCTTATCATGCTTACTTATGGTGCTATAACCCGATGAAGGCAAAAGAGTCCTTGATTATTCAAGGCCCTAGCAAGTCCTCTAGGTCATAGTCTATAATTTTTTGATGTTGAAGGTCTTACTTGTCTTTTATGTCCTCGCTCACTTGATACTCGCTTGTGCGATATATTGGTAAGAAAAAGACGATGCCCAATTTTTTACTTAAATAAATAGAAATTGATTTTTAATGCCAACTGTCAAGTTTCCTATCTGAATTTTGCAAGAATTTTCCCAATGTTTTCGAGGTTTCTAGGTGTGTTATCGTAGAAAGAAAGAAAGTAGAAGTTCCGATGTTGTTTTGGGTGAAAATGGAACTTCCGTTGGAGAATGTTAAGATGTTCAAGAGTGCCGATCTAGATTTGCCTTGATCCGAGGTGACTTTTTTATTAATAAAATATTGGATCTTTAGACTTTCAATCTTTATGATTTTCTTTCCATTTGAATTTTTAAACCCTTTGTTATGCAATTTGCCTTAACCATAGACAATTTTATAGGTCTTTTTGTATTTTTATGAGTCGACATTCTCTCATCATTATGTTGAAAGTCATGATTTTCATCATTATATTGAAAGCAATGATTAAGTCCAAGTTCCAATATACTTGTTGAGGTTTTTGTTTTCGTTATATTTGTTATGTAATTCATTACGTACATGCATGGTTTCAATACACTTGTTGAGGTTTGTGTTTTCGTGATATTTGTCATGTAATTCGTTATGTACATGCATGGTTTTGTTGAGCTGAAGTCCATGTTGATTTTATTGTGTCAGGATTCACACTCAAATGGCATCTATATCTAAGGTCGAGCCGATGCCTTTTATTTCGTTGTTTGGAAAAGTTTTTCAATTGTGTATTAGTCAATTGATTGAAGGTCTGCATTCCTTTGATAAAGAGTGCCTCGATGGTCGAGCCAGAATATTTTTTGTGTGGCACATGAGCATGCAATGGAGCCTTTCTATGGTTGATGTGAAGCCCAACTAGGTATTATCTCCGTCATATAAATATTGGCTTATTTTCATTTTCAACATATTAAGAAAATGTAATTAATATTATTGAAAATATAAAGTTTTCTTACATTTTTCCCAATATACCCTACATTAAACAATTTTGCTAAAGGTACATTAAGTTTAATATCATGGATGACATTGTTTGATGTGGCAACACTTTGGACCGTTGATTTTAACAACGCTTAATCAAATCAATGTCGCAATTTTTCATATATCACACAATGTCATCAAAAAATATACAAGTAGCATAATTCTACATTAAATAATGATTATTTTATATTTGTTGATAATAAGTTATATTAAATATGGACATATTAGAAAATTAAAAAATATCTCTACTTTCAATAAGGAAAGTGATCTACAGTTTGTAACGGACGAAAAAAGAAATCAAACATATTTTTAAGAGACGGATATAGCATTAATTATCTCGTCATGTAACAACAAACAAGCAATGCAATGAAGCACCTTTACCTCAAATAATTCTCTTAAAATCAACTGCAATACTTATTATTACCTAACAAACTAAATGCTATCATCAGTTGGTGATGTCTCCCACGTAAGAAGCCACGAAAAATACATGAATTTTGCTAGAGTGACAAGGTCACATTGGCTCTGGACGGCCAAGGGGCGCATGTGGTGCCCCTATTGGTTGGACGTCTACATAATGTTGAGTTATTTTTAGAAGGAGAAAAAAAAAAAACTAATTATCTTGAATTCTATGCACCCACACCACCTACCAAAACAAAACTATTCATTATTTACTATTATTTAATTAATAAACTTCACCAAAATTGTACGTTTGTGTACACGACTCTTTTATTTCTCTTTTTTCTACGTTTTTTCCAAAATAATTCGTACTTATCTGTTTTACGTCACTTGTCATCTAGAAATTATAAATTGGTAAACAAGAATATGTTTATCTATTTAGCTCGTTTAATAGAAATTAAAATTCAAATTTTAATATAAGTTAAAGTTAACAATTAATTTTAACTACACATTTTATGGATTCCGCAATTTTTCAACAACACGTTTCATCAATTTTTATTAAAATCTATTAAAAATCTGATTTAATTCTATCAAAGTTCTGAGACTTGCGTAAATTTCATATACACGCGGCAACGATTGTTATTGGATTGATTTATTCAAAGAAAACTTATAGATGAGATAAATCTATTTTATTTAAATTTTATTTGTAATTTTATGTATCGTTGAAGTACTCATAAATAGTTGCCGTATCATAGAGGTGTGTGTAATAGTAAACTTTTTATTTCCATCAAAAAAGTAATTATGTAGAATTATTGTAAATTTTTCCCTAGTGTACTTTCTCTATTTAGTCCCATGTGACTAGCAACATGCTGATTTGAATACTTGTTAACTTAGTTTGTCAAAAAAATTAAATTAAATGGCACAAAGAAAATTTTAAAATGGACACTTCGTCTCAATCGAGAAAGAAAATTTCATTTTAAAACGACATTTACATTACCTCAAACACTCAACATAAGTGACACAAATATGTTATTAGGTGAACAAACTGAGATAAATTGAAGTTGATCAAGTACGAATATGAAACTAACGAGTAAATTGGTGAAGTCCAACGAAAATTTCCCATTGGTCCACCTGTTACGGCACGTGGTTGTACTCTAAACCATTAGATAAGTATGACCAAGCACACAAAGAAATGGCTAAATCAAGAATAAAGACAAAACATCCTACATTAAAGAATCAATGTAGTTGAGTTGAATAATTGATGCCTCATTGCTTAGGATAGTTCTTGTCAAGATCTACTTGTAAGTGATGACAACTATTGCAAGTCTGAACATAGAAATTGCTCTATAATATATTAATTTGCCCAATTCAAACAAGTGAAATAGATCTCTACACGTTTTGCATACAAATGAAATCTAAGAATTGACTTGTGCTTATCTTTCATATATTGATCACGGCATGATTCAATAAATTTAAGAAAAGAGACATGAAAACGTTTTGATAATGAGATGTGAAAATTGCTTTGCGTGTCTATTTTTGCTAAGTAGCTTACAAAAGCTTGGGAACATAGAATTCACGAAGTCTTTTAATTTATGTTGATACACTTATGAATACAAAAAAATACTAAGCATTAGAGGCTCGTTATTTACAAAGAATAATCAGAATTTGAACAACATAATTGATTCACAAGTAATTTTAATTTAATTCTATTTTTCCGAAGACCCGAGTTCTCTTATCTATACATCCTTTATACATCGCAATACAATTCTATTCGATACAGAAATTTCAAAATACGATAATAAAGATTCTAACAAGTATTAATTAAAAGATAAGATACCCTAATTATAGAAAAAAATTAAGATAATAAAATCATAAAAATGCCAAAAGTGATTTATATTTTCATGTGTGGACTCCATCATAACTCGACAAATATTAATAAAATTAAGAAAAAAAAAGGACATCTATAAATATTTACTAATTATAAAGTTCGATCTTATTTAAATCAACGTACCAAAACATACTAAGATGGTTTCAAGAAAGTTACTAGCCTCACATAAAAATAAAACAGCTAATAGTCCAATTGCCAAAGGAAAGCGAGGTCGAGCTGCCAAATATACTCCTAAAGCTTGTGCAAATGGTGCCTTTTTGTTAATTGATGAAAGGATGCTTTGCATATTCCATCTGTAACCAACTTTTTCTTAGTGGGATTCATAAAAATCTTGAAATATCTTCCACTATAAGATTTTTTGGGCATCAAATATATATGATAAATGTCAAATCTTTTTAATTTGAAATTCTAGTCAATAGACAGGAAATGACAGGTTAATTGATTGTAATTAAAGGCTTACCTTCAAAAGGTGACAAAAATTATTAATCTTTCAAATAATTAACTTTCTGCCCTTATTAATTTTATTGTTAATTGTATTTGAGTCTGCACTTTAATTTTCTTTTCAACAAATTGAGGTCAATTGCATTAATTTTTTTCTGACAGTATTTGATTTGTGGTCAATTATGTGAATTATTTTATATCACTAATGTTAGATCTAATGAGAAGTTTAAAATAAGTAGATACCTTACCATAACTACTATAGACACCATATTGGATTTTTAACATTTTTGTCTTTCCTCTTAAAAAGGGCAGTTTGTTTAAGTTTGGTTTATGTAAAACATAGTTGAACTTTGTTAAGAATTGATAGAGCTGAAATTGGCAACGATGAAGAGAGCTCAAAGTAGACTGAATAATTATCTTTCACTTACTACTTAATTACATGAATGTGATACAATATATACTGATATTTTGAGTGGTGAACAAGTAAGAATTGTAACTAATTACATGTGCAATTCACGTGAGCATAATTATAGTTATAACAATCAATCATTGCACCACAGGTGCACATTAGCCTCAGGCAGCATCAATGAGAATTCTGCCAGTCATCACGTGAAGGGAGTTGTGATCCAATGGTGTGAGTATACGTTTTAACATTCCCCCTCAAACTGAAGTTCATTCTTTGACTCCAAGTTTGTCCTTTAGAAATAGAAACTTGGTTTGTGAGAGGGGTTTGGCTAGCAGGTCATCAATTTAATCGGATGAAGGAACATATTGAATGTCTAGCTTTCCTTCAAAAACCTTGTCCCTGAGAAAATGTATATCCAACTCAATGTGTTTGGTTCGAGCATGGTACAATGGATTTGAAGCTAAAGCACTTGCACTAAATTGTCACACCAGAGTACAAGAGGTGAAACAGAATGTAATTTGATTTCTTTGAGCAGTGATTCAATCTAGGTTATTTCAGTTGATGCTTGTACTAAGGCTCTATACTCTGACTCAGTGCTGGACCTAGCAACAACATGTTGTTTATTTGAAGACCAGGCCACCAATGTGTCTCCCAAGTAGATGCAATAACCAGCTGTTGACCTTCTATCATCAGGGCACGATGCCCAATCTGCATCAGAAAAGCCAGTGATATGAGTTATGTCAGTCTTTTGAATCCATAACCCGGCCACCAAGGTGCTTGCAAGAATTGACTCATTTTGTTAACTGCAAAGGTTATATCAGGCCGTGTGTGAGCTAAGTATTGCAATCCACCTATAGCACTTTTATATAGGGAAGGATCTGCCATTTTTACACCTTCACTTCTGGAGATAATCTTGCCTACTGTCATTGGTGTTGCACACGGTTTGACATATTCAAGAATAAATCTTTTCAATAGGTCTCTTGTGTACTTGACTTGAGTTAGATGCATGCCCGATTCTTCTCTTCTAACCTCAGTTCCCAAAAATTGATGTAACTCACCCATGTCTTTAAGAGCAAATTTTTCATTTAAATTGTCAATGAAACCCTACAGCACTTTTTGATCATTGCCTGTAACCACTATATCATCAACATACCAAAGGAAATATTACTTGCCTCTAATTTATGTAAAAGAAAAGGGAGCTATCTGCCTTTGACTTTGAGAAATTCCAGTCCAAAAGAGTTTTCTTCAGCTTCTCATACCATGCTCTAGATGCTTGCTCGAGTCCGTAGAGTGCTCTTTTAAGTTTGCAGACAGAAGTAGGTTTTTCCTTGTCAATGAAACCTTCTAGCTGCCTCATATAAACCTCTTCTTCAAGTTTCCCGTTCAAGAAAGCATTATTGATGTCAACTTGTCTGATGCTCCAATTCTTAGAGATTGCAAGATTAAGGATTATTCTTAGAGTTGAGGCCTTATTTACTGGACTGAAAGTTTCATGATAATCTACACCTGAGGTCTGCAAGAATCCTTTGGCAACAAGTCTTGCTTTGTGCTTTAATATTCTCCATTCAATATCACACTTAACTCTATAGACACATTTATTTTCTATCACCTTTTGACTGATCTAAGGTGGTACAAGTTCCCACGTCTTGTTTCTCATCAATCCTTTGTATTCATCCTCCATTGCTTCTTTCCAGCTTCTGTTTGACAGAGCCTCAGCAACATTGTTCGGATCTAGTTTGTTTTGTTTATGTTGTACTGTTTACATTGAGTAGAGTAGACTTTATGTTTAAAATACCAGCTTTACTTCTGGTGATCATAGGATGTTCAACAACCTGGTTCTTCTGTTCTGCCTCTCTTAAATACATCTCATCACTCACTTCAGTTTGATCTATCTGAGCACTTGATGTTCCTTCTTGAGTTTCAATGTAGACACCTTCAGTATTAGTCACAGCATTTCCATTTTCAGTTTCCTAACTCATCACATTTTCAGCCAATTCTGGTTGATAAGGACTGCAAGGTGTTATTGCTGGAGTTACATCAAAATGAACTTCATCAGTTGAGCAAGTTGGGCTGCAGTTTAAAGGAGTATAACATGGTAGATAATGGACGACAGCTTCAGAATTCTGAGAGTTGTTTCTTTTATTGAGAAAGCCAGACTGAAATAGGAATTCAGTTTCATTAAAGACTACATTCCTGGATATGTGTACTCTTTCTATTTGACTAAGACGTTTGTACCCTTTGTGAGAGTTACTGAAGCCAAGAAACACACACTTTGTGGAGTGAAAACTGAACTTATGTTCTTGATATGGTCTGAGACAAGGAAAGCAGGCACAACCAAATGTTTTGAGTGACTTATAATCTATTTGTTCATAGTTCAGGACTTGATATGGTGCTTTCATTTCAAGAACAGGTGTGGGTAATCTATTGATTAGAAATGTGGCTGTATGAAAGGCTTCCCACCAATAATATAGAGGCATGTTTGCTTGAGCAAGAAGGGTCAAACCAGTTTCTGTTATATGTCTATGTTTTCCCTCGGCTCTCCCATTCTGAGCTAAAATGTGTTGACAAGTTAAACGCATATCAATTCCAGATTTTAAAGCTAAGTCAGTGAAAGCTTTGAATTCACCTCCCCAATCAGATTGGAGAGTTTTGATTTTCCTATCAAACTTATTTTCAACCAAATTTTTGAATTGAATGAATAGATTCAAAGCATCAAATTTATTTTTCATGGGATATATTCATGTATATCTACTATAGTCATCAATGAAGATGATGTAATATCTAAAAATTGAAGTTGAGTTTATGGGTGCAGGACCCCAAACGTCTGAGTGGATTAAGCCAAGAGGAGCAATGGCATGTGAATGAGATATTTGAATGGCAAAGAATGTGATTTACCAAGTTGACAAGCATCACAAAAATAATTGATTTCATTAGCATTGAGTTTTTCATTACAATGTTTGAGTACTTGTAACATCACAGATGTTGTAGGATGTCCAAGTCTCATATGCTACTATTTCAGTTTGAACTCATTTTCAGTGATGTTTTTGGACACTATAGGAGACACATTGGACTTAGCAACAAATGTTGTAGGATTCAACTTATTGAAATGTACTGACTGTTGATAGGTAAACCTTTGGCTTGATTTTGATGCTCAACTTGATAAAACCCATCTTTAAGCTTCCCTTCCCGCAAAACCTCCTTCGTTCGTTTGTCCTTCACAACACAGAAATCAGAGTGAAATTTCATGAATACACTATTATCATATGTTAATTGAGATACGCTTATCAGATTTTTCTTAATTGAGGACACCGGCAGTACATTACTGAGAACCGGTGACTTGTCATTCAGTGTGCTTAAGTGATTGGTACCAATATGCGAAATGTGCAGTTTATTACCATTACCAACAATAAGTTTCTCATTACTACCATATTCATGTGCCTGAGACAAGTTCTTCCTCTCAGCTGTTACATGGTTACTAGCTTCTGAATCTGCAAACCAAGATGGATCTGCAACAGTGCTAGAAGAAGCTATAAGGGCTGCTGGTTTTAAGAAGTTGTTTTGATGGTGCTGATCAAGTTTTGTACCCATATACCTTTTGAGAAGTTGAAGCACTTATCAGCTAAACGATTGTTCAAACCACAGATTTGGCATGGACCTTTGTTCTCAATCTGTCTGGTAAACCTTCCCCTGCTTCTCTCTCCTCTATTGTTGTAGTTTCTTCCTCCAAAGTAAAACCTACCTCCTCTGTTGGTATTTGATTTGTGCACGAAATTTGTTGATGTGTGACTCAAGTTAACTAAGGCTAAGTTGTTTTTCACAGCATTAAGGTGCTCAATTCGACTCTCAAAGGTCATCAGTACAGATTGCAACTCATACCAAGAGATGGACTCTCTATGTTGATTTAAACAACTATGGGTGTGTACTCTTCATCAAGTACAGCAAGCACTTGTGTAACAAGATCATTGTGAGGGATGCTTTTTCCTGCAATTTCTAGGTTGTCTGCTAGTTGCTTGATTGTATTTAAGTACTTATTAATACTCATCAGGCCCTTCCTTGTCATTTGAAGTTCATTTATAAGAAATGTGACTCTCGACTTATTCATCACCCCAAAGCTCTCTTGGACAGCATTCCAGAGGTTGTGAGATTTGTGGATCCCATCACTCTCATGGCAATCTCGACAGTCATAGAAGAATAGAGCCAACCCATCAGTAGCTGATTTGTAAACATCCATTTCCCATACTCAGTGTTTGGTGTCATTTCAACTAATAACACCAACAGGACCTGTAGTTTGTACTGCTAGAAACTCAGCTGGACAGACCATCGTTCCTGTGATGAATCCTTCAAGGTTGTGCCCCTTGATGATGGGCATAACCATGTTCTTCCATAGCATAAAATTGTTTCTATCAAACTTCACTAGAGGTACTTGAGTAAGGCTTATACCAAACACTGGTGTCTGATTTCCTCCCAACATTGAAGGCATCAGCGTGCTTGATTCTGGCTGGGCTGATTGAGCGTTAACATTGGATCCGGTGTTAGCCATTAAATGACTCTGAAAACAAGTTGAACTTTGTTAAGAATTGAAATTGGCAAGGATGAAGAGAGCTCAAAAGTAGACTGAATAATTATCTTTCACTTACTACTTAATTACATGAATGTGATACAATATATACTCATATTTTGAGTGGTGAACAAGTAAGAATTGTAACTAATTACATGTGCAATTCACGTAAGCATAATTTACCGTTATAACAATCAATCATTGCACCACAGGTGCACATTAGCCTCAGGCAGCATCAATGTGAATTCTGCCAGTCATCACGTGAAGAGGGAGTTGTGATCCAATGGTGTGAGTATACGTTTTAACAAACATGGTCCACCACCTAGCTAAATCACAATTCTTTTAATTTATCCTCATTTTTATAACAATAAATAACTTATTTAAACAATTTAGTTAGGGTTTAACTAAGAATATGCTATATTTTTAAATAAAATCAACTAAAAATTAGATCAATTATGATTACGAAAATTTAACTAGCAACATACGTCCAAATAACAACTAGAATTTTATAGACTTGTTAGTATGCTAAACTAATTACAATTAAAAAATAGAACATGACAAAAACGGTCAATTACGTTGTGGTATAATTAATATGAATGGTTTTTTTTTTTTTTNNNNGGGGGGGGGGGGGGGGGACAATCAACACGAACAAGAATTATAATCCTCTTTTATTTTCATTATAATACCTAAAACTTATTTTTACCTAGCTCAAAAATGTCTTATAAAAAAAGAGAGGATATTTACAATTCATCGAACACTTAGAATTGATACAAAAATGTAAATTAAGTGATTAAAATGAAAATACATTGAAGTTGATCGAGTACGGTACGAAACTAATATGTAAGCCCCTGTTCTTTAAAATACATTTTTCTTCTTCTTATTTTTATTTGCACATTTTTAAATAAAATAATATTACTCTAAATCTAAATTTTTATTATTATTTTTTAATCACACATTCTTCGAAATATTACTATTCATTAATTTCCGAAATTGCATTTTTAATGGAGTCCAATCAAGGTCATGATACGTGGTTGTACTCCAAACCATTGGATTGACCATGACCGATCACAATCAAATGGCCAAATCAAGATTGAAGACAAAAACATAAGAAACATTGAACAAGTAATGCCAAATTAATGACGATAATTCTTATCAACATCTCTACTAATAGCAACAATTGCATGATTTTGCATGTCGGAGAAAATCAAATTTTAAAACCGAAGAAAGAAGAAAAAGGAACAAGAGAAAGGAAATATGAATGTAAATAAATCCAAATCTTTTCATATTTGTTTATTTAGACTCTTTTTGAGCTCAATTCTTTACAAAATCAAATTTTCGTCAAATTCATTTACAAAATTTATTTTCCTAAAAATTAGGCACAACCAAACTCTTAATCAATTAGTCATTCAAGAATATGTAAAGAGAGCTACCAAAGCTCGAACATCTTATAAGTCATGAAGTAATATTAAGTTTATTTATAAGTAATTTTATTGTTAACGTATACTTCATAAAAGTTTGAGAAATTCACGTCGAAGTTAAGCCAAGTCCAACTTGAATAGTCTATATAATTATAACTTGAACAAGAAATGAAAGATAATGCGTTTACAGTGTGAATATAATAATTTCACAACTTGAATAATAAATAAATAAAAGTAAAAGAAAGATGGACATCTGAATAGTATTCCAACTAAAGTGTATAAAGTTCCAAGAAAGTGACCAAAGAAAACCTCAACGTAAACGTCTACTTTCCGAATTGCAAGTGGTGATGGCTTAGTTAATTTCTTTATTCAAGAAAGGATGCTGCTTTGCATCATTGTATGTTCCATCTGTAATCAACTAATTTTTCTTACTGAAAATCGTCTCCAACGTGATTTTTCATTTTTGGGCTTCCTTAATTTTAGGCCCGTTTGATAGCACATATTTTCCGTAAAATTTCTATTTTCCAATTTTTGTGGTGTTTGATAGGCAAAAT
>CAIGRT010204268.1:0-23198 GCA_903798405.1 Fraxinus platypoda | reverse complement strand
ACTAATTCTAAAACAAGAATTTGCCATATCACCTCTGAAATGTATCTTCACGAATTCTTTAGATACATGAAATCCATACACTGAGGCTAATATGTATATCCACACCACATATATATATATATAGATAAACCACACATCCATTTGTATTTTAACAATACAAGAAAAAAAAATTTGTATTTTTATATTTGCATTTTTATACTTTATTCATTTATATGCTTATGTTTGAATATATAGAAAATTCGTTTTAAAATCAATTCTTCCAAATTTTCATAATAATTTTGTTCACTTGCTCTAGAATCAGGAGAAGAATTAGGGATCTACGCTAAATGATTTCCCGCGTCATGTTGCATTTCAGAGGAAGCATTAACTTAAATAAGAATACGTTCTTGCGTGATTTCTGTGTCGTTTATGTTTGAAGAGTTGGCATATGTCTGCACTCGTAAAATCTTCAAAATAATGGATTGCTTGGTTAGAGTTTGTTTGAAAGTTTAATTTTTAAATTTGGTTTAGGACTTTGACATTTTCAGTAGTTTAAAATTTCAGAATCTCTGATGTGGTTGGTCATTCGGGATATAAGAACACTCAGGAGGTGTTTGTCAATCACTTATGGTCTCACCAGGTAAACGTTCTAGGGTTGTCGAATACTTGAATGTGCAGAAATCAGTGGAGGATGTAAAAAAATTTGAATGCTACCTTTGTGGTTACAGTTGAAGAAGAAACCCAAGTTTGAAAAAATACAGAGAATCGTGGAGGTAGAACTTAGAAGACAAAAAAAAAAGGTTTATCTTTTGTAGTGGAATAATAATTTATTTTATTAAAAAATACATTAAAATTCTAATTATGTAATTTTACTTAAATCTATTTAAGTAAATAAAAAATACTAAAAATTGTGGTGCAGTTGATAAAATGAGGAAATTGCACCCCACGTCACTTTTTGGATTGACATTTATATAAAGAGTTGTGCTTCATGTACAGAAGCACAACCCACAGAAATGCAACAAACACTCACACAAGGTGGGGTCCGCATAAATTTTTTTTTAAATATACGTTGGGATCCACTGTGGAACTCTTTCTGTACATAGGGAATAGCTGTTATAAACATGTCATATTTTAATAATTTTGACAAATGTCATTTTTTGACTTTTTTTTGTCTTTCTAACAATTTTAAATACCTTGTATATCCTTCATTAATTTTTTATTTGACTAGCTGAAAAAATTGTACCTAAAAGTTAAAAACATCACACCAAACCCATCCCTACCCCACTCCCATGTACTAAACCCACAACCCACTTCCATTGCTCAAATTTTCTCTTCTTATTGCTTTTTTTTTTATTTTTTGACAACAGGTGTTCCACCAACAACTGAGACAATGAATTTTTTCCAAATAATGGAGAAATCTAAAATTGCCACCCATGAAAAACTCAACACAACCATTATCCCTCAAAAGAAAACTAATCTCAAGGTGCGTTTGAGCCACATTATTTTAGAAGAATGTATTTTGGAATAGTAAATTGATGAAGAATGTGTGATTGAAAAAGAATGAAAAGTTATTGATGTGTTAGAAAATATTATTCTATCGATGCATGTGTGGTTGAAAATAAGTAGAAGAATGAGAATAAAAATTTTAATATGTCGTAAACAAGAGCTTACTATCAGCTTTCAATTTATGTTGATTATTTTATTTGTTTAGCTTTTAACTTTTAGATTTGACTTTATATGGCAATGGGACAAAATCAGAGCCAGAAACTGAAAAAGCAAAAGAAATCATGATTTTGGCTAGAAAGTCAAGTTCACAAAATCATTCCCTCATCTCCACCGCCTTAGCTCCACTTAGCATGGTCCAAAGTCCAGATGAATCTACCACCAATGTCCTAGTTGCTACCCTTGTCTCAAAGGTTGTTCCCACTTTGGTCCATAATCATCCCTCACTTGTTTATGATAATTAAGCTGCTTAAAATCTTATTTTAATTTCTCAATATTTTTTTTTATTTTATGTTTTTGAATTTTGTAATTTACATGTAATTTATTTCTATCTGCAGATTTATGTAACGTATAGCAAGTGGAACTATCGAGAAAGTCAAAGAAAAGCTGTCAAGATCTACATTTGAACTGTCTAGACTGAATACTATGTATTATTTTCGGCATGTGAATGAATAATTATCTAAATAATCTAATGTTCATGGTAGTTTCTTGGATCTTTGGGAAAATATATTTATGTTCATTGTGGATGTGTGTAGTTTATGTTCATGTATGAAAAATCAGTTTTATTTTGTAGTACATATCAGTTCGAAAGTTGATTCTCACGTAATATGGAGCACTTCGAATGATCGATGAACATAAAATCAAATTACCAAGACAAGCACTACAACTATCGAGCATGCAATATTTTGTATAAATTTAATATATCGAAATTTAAATGCATACACAATGCACCTACGAATAATTTATACTTACCAATTGCAATCTTGTTAGTTGAAAAGTTACAATATCTATCCTGAAAGTCTAGAAATGTGGAGATTCACATTTGAACCTTCTATCTTGACAGTTAGTATTTGACGACATCGCATTTAAGGTGTATGAAAGTATGTTCATCAACGTTTAACAACCAAATGATCAAATATTTACAAAGAATTTACACAATGCTATATTAAATAAGGAATATTTCAAAACTTTATAGAGAAAATTGATAAATTTATCCGAGTTCTCATGTACGATGGGTCGCCCCAATATTACATAGTACAGTTTCAATAGCATTCTCGTTTGTCACATTTTGCATTTCTTCGACCACATGATGTTGTAAGTTTCTCCATCAATATTACAAAGTACGAAGTTTCTCCAACAATCATAATACAAGTCATGTTAGGATGATATTACTTGGAACTACTATTGAAGTGGTCTTGTTTCCTCGCCACTTCCACTCGTCATCTACATGGACAAATTATCCCATATGCCAGACGATGAATCTTAGATTATTACTCATACTTGAAAAATTTGAGATACCAATGATAAGCATTCGGCACATTAATATATCAGACTTTAATAGCATGCAAGTGGCAACTACGAATAGATAATAACAAAAAGTAGCAAACCGGTAAGATTGATAGTTGAATTATCATTCCTGAGATTTGCAAAATGTCCGACATTTTGACTGTAGGTCTTCACAATCTAGTCCGACAATTGAACTGTCGATATTTACGATTCGCAACTGACGGGAATCATATAATGTGTGCTATTGGAATACATTCTTCATTACATTAAGTGTATTCATTAATGTTCAACTACCAAATGATAAAATCTTCACAAAGGATTTACACAATGTTTCATTAAATAGGGAATCCCCAATAAGATTTTATGGAAGATATTGTCATTCAAAGAAATTTGCAAAACCAATCCAAATGAATGAATAATAATTTGCAAATAAATATGAGCATGTTTTATTTAACAATTCTATGCTAATAAGTTAGAAGGAAAAACATTAAACAATTTATAAATGCTAACCCTCACATTTGAAGATGAATCCAAAATTACTTTCTTCTTGCTTTTACCATGGTCCATGGAGAAGACTCAAAAAAACTTGTATTTTTGTTTAGAGAAATTATCACTAATCTAAGTAGCAAAATGTTACGAAATAATTTTAATTATTTATTTTTGGTTAACAATTCTATAACACATCGTATATTAGATATATTCATATGATTTTTTTACACGAGTCAACTGTCAAATTATGACATTAATTAGAATTGAATGTATATATTAATGAACAATAAATGCACTCAAAAGATACATAGAATGGTATTTTGGACATTTTGCACCTAAAAAATACATTTTTGAGATTTTATTTTTTTTTTTGAAAAGGAGAACACATCGTTAAATCACCATAATTTTGGGAACAATATCAAAAATAATAAAAATAAATAAATTTTGAAACTTTTGAATTAATTAAATTCCTAAATATCTTATTCAACAATTTTTTTTTTTATTAATCACCTATACGTCAAAAGTCAAAGTTTACTATATATGTATGTATGTATTAAATTTATTACTTAATTGATTGAGACCCATATGAGAAAAGGATTAAAATTCGATAGGAGCCCATTATGTTACATTTTCCATTAGCGAAAAGTGAAAATTACACCCAATACAACTTTTTTTCAATCAAAACATCGTTTTGTGCATATTTTGAAGGTAAGAATGCATTTTTACTGTACTACACTACTCTTTACACACCAACAAAAATAATGAAAAGTTATTGATGTGATGGAAAATATTATCTTACTGAAGAATGTGTGGTTGAAAATGAATAGAAGAATAAGAATGAAAAAAATGTTTTGGACCAAATAGTAAAAATGATAATCAACAAATATCATCACTCATCTTACTAATCAAATTGAATGCTAAAATCACTCCACCAGATACGCCATATCAACCACCTCACCCACCCCACTCCCAATCATGCCAAAAATCCTCTTCATCTTTAATGTAAGGATTAACAATACCTCATCATCTTCTAGTTCCAAGAGCTAGAAGTTAGTATAGAACAAGACATTTCTCTATATTTCCTGTCCGAAAATCCTTTCATCATGTCTGCATCCGAAATATCAAAAAAGAAAATAGAAGTACCACGTTTATAATATGGAAGTGAATATATTATGCCGAAAAAAATGACACACTAATGGAACGTGAATTATTCCGCATAAAGGAGTTGGTGACAGATAATGTGTCTTCTTCAAACTAGCTACAATCACATTATACCCCTGTTTAAGCTCCATTTTTCAAAGAATACATTTTTTCATAATTCTTTTTTAACCACACATTCTTCAATAAAGCTCGTCTTTTAGCTCCATTAAATTTTTAATATAATTTCTCTTTCTTATTTTTTACCACACATTTTTCAATATGGGTGATGTTACACGTACATAATGCGGTGTCCATAATGGTGTCCACCTCCTATCAAATAAGGGGACCCATTTCGAATAAAATATAATATATCCGAAGTGGGTCCCCCTCCATGCGAGAGGGTGAACATCGTTATGGACGTCACATTATGTATAAGTAGCATATTCCATTTCAAAATACATTTTCCCTAAAATCTCATTAAAATATAGCCCAAACAAGGGAAATATAATGTTACACGTACTCTCAAAAAAATTTCTTATTTGTCAACCACACATTATCCGAAAAATTATTATTTTAAAATACATTTTTTTCTAAAAATATAATTTAAATGGGGCTCAAACAGGTGTTAATTCGCAATAAAAATATAGATGATATTTTCTTCGATAATCATAAAGAGCCCAATTTTATCAGGAAGCTAAAAAGTGATTTTACTCAACATTTGGTGAATTGATCATATTGTATTGGCAAACAATTATGATGAAAAGAGGTCACTTGCAACATGTAGTTCAAATAATAGAAATTTTTGACAATATAACGCTTTTATCAGGATAAAAGTCTTTTAATGAGATGTATGTGAAGCACATGTTATCACGAATCAACTTGTAGTTCATAGTAATACTGCAGAAATTTATATTACCAAGCTTGAAAATCTTCCGAAAGCCAATTTATCTCAAACACGGAGAATGATTCGACATACCGACATTGTTGATGTTATCCTATCATACAAGATCAATTTGAATATGAATTCCCATACATTCAGCATATTCAATTAATTGCACCCGTTTTTATTGTGGTTGAACATATCGGTCACCGATGAAAATAAGGGGAAGTTTCTATTATAGTAATTTTGGTATTTTTCTTGGGTTATGTAGTCATTTATGTTTATAAATTAGTATAATTGTATAAAATGAAATATTTTGTATTTGTAAGGTATACATAATTTTTTGGGAACAATACATAACTAATATATTATAATATTACATTTCAAAACTTAAAAACTTGTCAAATTATTTCAAAATTCATGTGTTAATTCCAATTAAATATATAATTAGTTGGATTAATTGAAATTAATTATCCCCATCCCCACCAAATTAATAATATTTCGATTAACAATATCCTCCCACCCCACCTGTAAAAAAAGTATCAAAAATCGATTATTTTTTTTAGATTACACTCCACCTTGGAACCATTCCCACCGACCCTTAACCTACCCTACGCACCACCCAACCCCTAGAGAAAATTTTAGAAATTATAGACTTTTTTATGGAGATTACACCTGACCCCCATCTGTAGAAATTTTTTAAAAATTTAAATCGTTTTATGAAGATTACAACACACCTACGAATTAATTGTGTTTTTTGTGACCAAATTTATACCATACCTGTGTTATATGACTAACTGTGATCAGGTTTGTTTTCAGTGTGATTGTCCGTGATCGTCTAATTTGTGATTGTATGTAACCAAGTCGCATGTGTTATCAGTAACTACTTGTAACCAAATTTGTCTTCAGTATGATTGCCTATGACAAAATCAATCTTAACTGTGATGGTATGTGATCAAGCTACAACCGATCACAATTAACACATAATTGGTTACAACCAGCACAATAAACACATATTCGGTCACACACACTTATTTCGTCACATAGGATCACCACAAACAAATCTGCACATGTTGCTTACCAACACCACAATCCACCACTACCACTACCACCACCTTCAACTCAAAATCACGACGATAAATACTACCTTCATTGACTTGTGTTATCTGTGACTAACCGTGATCAAATTTGTCTTCAGCGTGACTGTCTGTAATTATGTTAGTCTAATTTGTGACTGTACATAACCGAGTCATTTACAATCACAATTAACGTTGATGTGGTCACAAACAGTCACAATGAATATAAACTTGGTCATACCTGGTTGCGTCGCCACCACTACTCCAAACAACGTCGCGAACCATACGCGCACCACCTCACCACGACCATATGCACCACCAGTAGTAGCAGAAACATTGCCACCTGCACCACCACCAACAACAAAACCAATCCACATATCAGGAAATCACCTACACCATTTGCAAAACACTAACAACAATCCTAAAATTCTAGTTAAACAACAGATCTGATGAAACAACCACCCACCACATCTGATCAAACAACCGCCTACACCACCACATCAAACAACTACCCATCAAATCAATTTCAAGCCGCTCAACACAAATGCCAACGCTCACCCTTGAAGCAATGGCTATTCGCTGCGAGCAAAGCTCACCGCTAATCGTTGCACGCAATGGTTCGCCGCTGTGTCAGAAAATGGGAGGTTAGAAAGGAGATGGACGGGGGCCTCCAGCAGCAGCTACGACTCACGACAAGCAAAAATCGTCACTGCACCGTAGTGGTTCGTTGCTGCAACGGAAAATGGGGATTAGAAAGGAAGTAGGTGGGTGGTTGGGATGAGAAGCCATCGCTGCTGCGAGAAGCACTCGCCCCTGCCTGCAGCAACAGTGACGGCTCACGATAAGCAAAAATCTCCGCTACGTACGATGGAGCGAAGTAAAAAAAAAAATTGTGACGTTTCCTTTTCTCTCTTTATCGCTCACTTTATTACCCATCCACCCCTAATAAAGAGGGGTGGATGGGTAATAAAGAGAGGAGGAGGAGAGTGAGAAAGTTTGAAAATGAAATTGATTGGAACGGGTAGCGATGGAGTAGGTTATGTTTAATTAATTTTTTTATCAATTATAATTATTAAAATCTAATTATCACATGATATATGAATTTTAAATTGATTCCCCTGATTTATGATAATTAGTCTTTAATTGTAGATTTGAATGTAGTTTTTCCTAATTTTTCCCAAGGAAAAAATATTTTTAAAGCCCAATTAAAAGGTACGCCTATCAAACGATAACCCATGTCCGTATAGCTCTTCTTTGGACTTCTTTTAGAAAAATTGCATTTTTTTTTTCTTATTTTCGACGGTATATTTTTTAATAAAATAATATTACACTTATAATTTAATTTTTTTATTTTTATTTTTTAATCGACATTCTCCTCTAAAATTAATTTCCAAACTACATTTCTTCCCAAAATCTATCAAACAATCCCAACAGGTGCTTGGTCATATTCCTAGAGCGAAGGGGAGAGCGGCCTAAGTTTTCTTTCTCGGTATTACACTAGAAACGGGAACAACTTGTCTTGTGTTGCAGTGATTTCTACTCAACTTCCTCATCACCAAACTTGGAAGGTAGTAGTATCGGATTTTATTAGTGTTAAAACGGGCTTTATATGTTCAAATCGACTCAATTTGTTTGTTGAGAATGATTTAATTTGAACTCAACTCCTTAATTCTTTTTTTCAGAATTGTTGTTTCTTGATCGTAATCTTCCTCTAGCAACATTGATTTTTTCAACAATATTTCTCTTGAATTTTTGATGCGGTGTTTATGGTTTTCCATTGCCTTCAAAACTGGCTGCCCTAAGGTGAAATGCCCAGGACCAAAATCCAGTGGGGACAGTTGCCACCACTAGACCCCTGGTGGCTCCGCCCCTAGTTCCTAATGCCAAACTCGTGTCAGGTCCTATACTGTCTTCCCTTTAGGTTTAGTCTGAAGGTATTCAAACGGCTGGGTGGGATGAGGTAAGGTGGGGAAAAATACATCAAGGCAAAATGTCTCTCGAAATTTCAGTGTAAGCGCAAAGCAAGATGCATGCTCCATTGAGGCGCGCCCTTCTTAATTTACTAGAGATTTTTACTTTGCTTTAGGTTTGGGTCCACAAAAACATAAAAATTCTGCCCACTTAAACATTAAAATTTTGTTTTTCTCATATATCCACTTTGGAAATAGCCGACTGCCCTGCCAGCTCGAATAATAATTTCTTTTATGTTACTTTATAGATTTTCTCTTATTTGTTTGCACACTTTGAATTGTGATATTATGAATTTTGAAGATTGTTTATGATTTAACATGAGGTATTCTGCATTTTAATTATTCTTGACATTTTTTTTTGTTTACAGTGAGGCTTACGCCTCAAAATACCTCGAGGCTTATGCTTCACCTCATGAAAAAATGCATCAGTACCTTGTTACACTTTTTTAAGCATTGGTCCAATCAAGTTATATATGTTATATTAATTGGGGCAGAAATACAAAAAAGAACGAATAATTTGTGTGGCACTATTATTTGTTGAATACAAAGTGAAAGATCCTATTTATTTGATTAAAAATAACGAAAGCAGGAAAGTTATAAACTTGGTTTTACAAATCCCAACCTTAGAGTGAGGCGAACAAAAACACCTTATAGCACTGATTGTGATTTAGTTTTTGGAGTCGTACAACTTAGTTAATTCAGGCACACACCTCGTAGCACCACCTTAATGCTTGTGAGGCATGTGTGCTTTAATTTTTCAGACTTACCTACATATCTTTAGGTGTGGACTATAATGCACCGACATGAATACATGTGTCGGCATAACATTCGATTTTTTAGAAAAGTACTAACATGGCACGTCGTTGACATGTTAAAATTTTTTCATTTATATAGTATAAATTTAGTTTCATATTTTTTTTATTAATTTTTTTTGTTGAAATCTTTTAATTAAGAGTGCCTATTCGTTACTTAATAATAACTTTGAATTAAAATATGAATATTTTTGGTAAAGAGAGAACAATGACCATGATAGTGTTCGATGAGTGTCGTTTGACACATGTCTGATATGGACACGTTATCCTAATTGAAATGTCCGTTCAACACAAAATTTGACCCACAAAACATTAAATATTCTAATTCACTGACTTTGGAAACAACCTACTAGCCCACTAAAACATTAGTAAAATTGTATTTCTTATAGACTGACTTTGGGTATAGTCCACCACCCCACCAACTAAAATAATAGTTTTGTCACTATATATTTTTCTTTTGTTTGTTTGCATTGTTTTAAATTTTTTTATTGTAAATTTCGAATATTTTCATGATTTATTATATGCATTTTTTGCATTTTAATTATTTTTGATAGTTTTATAGCTGATGTTGAGGCTTATGCCTCGGGACTTACACCTCGCCTTACAAAGTAAAATGCCTTAGTACCCTATTATGGTTGGACTTAAGCTCTTCAACCATTGGACCAGTTATATATGAATGGATAAATAAAGAACAAGAATGCACACCAATGGGTGGATGTGGAAAAACCTTATGAATTTTATTTATTCTTAAATATTTACTTCTTGTTTTTTAACAATAAAAAGATGCATGTCTCGATTCGTGGTTGCTCACTTTCCCAATTTTCTAATGAAATAAAGAAACATTTTTGAATGTGTTGAAGTTGAATTATAAGTACATTAATACATACATTTTTCAAGTCTTTAACTTTAAGCGTTTAGATGAGGTCATTTAATACAAAACAAAGCTAGCAAGGTTCTGGGTTGAAGTCTCATTGCTACCTTTTTATGTAAATTCTATATGTTAGGTCTTTGGCAAAGATATGAACCTGACAAGGTGTGTTCAAGATATAACTATAAAGAAATCGATAAATTCTTGTCCTCTCTAACAACACAAGGTTTTTGATGCTGTGGTTCAATCTGATACTAAGCTGGCAATGGTGCTATGTCCAAGTCTAACAATCCCTCATTTATGAAAATTCCACCTGTTAGCCCTTTGATGGAGAAATGAATTTCTCAAGTATATTAATGATGAAAATAAAAATAAAAAAATTCTCTCCTCTTTCACGACTCTAGTTTTTAGATGAGGTAGTTCTACACTATGTTATTGTTACTTTACCAATCTGGATATATATTCCATTTTGGTCTACATCTGAAATCGGGAATGCATTGTCCTGTTGTTTAGTGCTTCTATCCCCCTTTTACTAAAATCTTGCTCGCTTTATTTTTATCATTTTTGATTATCATGAAGTAAAGATGCAACTTTTCTTGGATAACTTTGATTACTCATTGGCTCTTCCTTTAATTACTTTTCAGTCCAGTTCCTGAAATGAGTTCTACCAAAATCAACATTAGCAGCAATGATGGTCTTGGAGAGATGCATGTGAAGTTGGAGCCAGATTTGATTGGAAAATCAATGCAACAGCAGTACCCCAAAACTGATTTATCTCCTTATCAGGGATCAAATAGAAGTTTTATGGGGCATGAATCTGAAGAGATTAGAAATTCGAGGGTTCTAAGTACTCCATATAGTGGCACAAGTGTCTTGGATCCAGAGCTGTCTCTAGATGATGATTCAAGCCTTTGCTCCACCTCACCTATATGTCCAGCACCCCTCTGTCGGCAGTTCTGGAAAGCTGGAAACTACGATGACAGGCCCGCTTCTAAGTCAACCCTTCAAAGTATTGTGCTCTCAAATAATAAATGTTTTTCTCTATTGAAAATGCAGATGCCTTTTTATCATCTTGACATTTTCTTTTTAACTTCAAATTTATGTGTTTCAAAAATCAATTGAACTTTTTGCTAGTTGTCCACCATAAAGTCCAGGCCAATTAGTCTCTTAATTGATTGACAATTATTGTAGATTGTTGATGCTGTTTATTGTATCCGACAGTATGCTCTTTGATTGACAGATGGCACAAGTTATCTTCACATTCATCCCAAATTTCTCCATTCAAATGCCACTTCGCATAAATGGGCCTTCGGTGGTATGTACAGCTCATGTTTTTAATTATTTTAGCCTCCATTGAAAAGAATTTATAAACAGTTACAAAAGAGTAGTGGATAGTACTTATAGGTCCATTGGAATGTATGATTAAAAATGAAGTTTGACCATGTATAAATTGATGTATAAAGTTTGCCAAACGGAGGTGTAGTCTTACTGTATTCTATTCTATCTCTCTTATCTCTGACATCTACATATAGCATATTGCTGCAAATACACCCAACAGATTCTAATTCTACTTCTTGTCCCATTGTACCAGCCATTGCTGAGCTGCTTGATAATGCTATGGACGAGGTAATTTTTTGCCCCTTCGTTTTTTTTTCTTTGTTCTGAGAGGAAAGGGTCTGAATCTGTGAACATGTTAGATCATTCTTGTTTTCCCATCATTTTATCTGGGCCTAATTTGTTCGTTTCATTACTGATGAAATTATTGGTGCATAGCTTCATTCTTGCTCTTCTGTATAACCACTCATGAAGTAAATATGCAATGTAAAATGTGACTTTTAGCTTCTTTAGTTTGCTTTCAAAATCAGAAAACTCGTCTCTTTGTTATTCTTTGTTTGAATTCGTCTTGATTTATTTTTACTTGTTTTGGTTGAAATCTCTTTGTTAAGGTGGGAAAGGAGGGTCTATCTGCAAATGACACTGAATGAGAAGTAAGAAGACGATTATGAAAAAATCTTGCAATCATCCACTCACTTTGTTAGCTCTAGATGTATATGTCATTCAATAAAAAAGTACTGTACGTTAGAATCATTTTAGGTCGTGAGTCCAGTTTAATTTTCACGTAAATAGTCTTGATGGGGCATATTGAAGGTTATAAGCATAATGGTAGCGAGAAATATTCAGATACTCATGTATATGGCACTCAAGTCATTATATGTTTGAAATTAATATTTTTTATTTCATCTTTTATATATTGGTAGATTCAAAATGGAGCAACCTTTGTCATTATAGATAAAGCATTAAATCCAAGGGATGGAAATCCAGCTTTGTTAATTCAAGGTATTCCATCTTTTCACCAAAACAGTCATTGATAATATAGATTTTACCCATTTAATTATGCTTCTGGTTGGCATTCAATACTTCTTGCGAGCTGTTAGCTGGTTCTTAAATTTGATGATTTGCTGTTAGATGATGGTGGTGGAATGGACCCAGAAGCAATGCGGCGTTGCCTGAGTTTTGGATTTTCAGATAAGAACTCGAAGGCTGCAATTGGACAGTGTAAGAATAAAAAGATTATTTTTCACTTTCTTTAGTTTTTACATTTGTTGGTGAGGAGTTGACTTGTAACCTTTCAGATGGAAATGGGTTTAAGACCAGTTCTATGAGACTTGGGGCAGATGTTGTTGTCTTCAGCCGCCACAAAAAGAACAGGTTTTTTTTCCTTCTTTTTTTTTCGCTGTTAATGCTTGCTAGTTTGATTGGCAGTACTTTTTAAGCTCTTTTGGGTAATTCTGCAAAAACATATGGCTGTCCCTTTATGCATACTTAATGAAGTAAGTCTGAGATATAGACATAGGTAATGAAGTTTCAATGTAGCTCATCCCGTTCCCAAATGTGAGAGTGCATAGGTGAAATGTTAAGTCAAATTTTGTTATGTCGTTTGTTCTCAGAAAATAAAAAATCAAATTCGACAAGGTAACATAAAATTGATATCGTCTACTCGGTTATTTTTCCTTTAACATTTGTTTTTCCAGTCATGATTCCATTGCATTAAAAACACCAAACTCCATCTCTCCTCTCAAAATCTTTTGGAAGTGTCACTGTACACATTTTTTGACTCTGGCCAGGTATTAGTTAGGGCCTGCACAATGCAGTAATAATTAGAGCATGTTTCGCTTAGCTTATTGCTAAATAGTAAGCCCAACTTTTTTCATTTTTGTAGGTCAAGACCTACTGTCATGATAAGCCACAAGAAGCCAAAAAATTGGGCTTATTATTTTACAATAAGCTAATAAGCGAATATGATATAAAAGAACTGCAAAGGTGCCTTTTTCTTTTTTCTTTTTTTTATACTTTAGTACACATGCCAAACGGAACTCCCAGGCCGTGGGATGTACGCCCTCCAAAAAATGATGATAATGGTAAAAGAAACTGCTGACACAAGTTTGAAGTCCTGTTATTGGATTCCATTAAGTAGGCCTGGTCATGGACCCGAGGCATAGGTTTAGCGGGTCAACGGTTCAATTGGCGGTTCACTATTTCAACTGGCGATTCAATTTGAGATCGAACATTTAAACAAAATAAATTTTTAAACTAAAAAGAGTCATTTAACAGGAACTTTGAAAGTTTATGTGGAGGAATGGATCTTAATCTAAAAATTCATTTAGCAATTGAAATGTTAAAAAATTCTCTCTTTTAATAAGTAAATCTATTTTTTAATAAGGTTTTCTTAGAATTATACAATTTGTTTTATATATTGATATATATTCCAGAGCATAGCATCATTAAGGCAGCCAAGTGGAAACAATTACGCCCTTTCAAATTTAAGGTCTTAGGTTCGAAACCATGTTATTGAATGCCATGTCATATCATTTTAGAATATTAAATAAATGGCTCAGAATTGGCTCAGCTGTTCAAAGCCAATCGGTTTATACAAAAACCCACCTGATCACCTGGGTTTTGACCATCCATTTGTAAAACAGTCCAGTAACTCATCCATACCTGATTCCATGACCGGTTCACGTTCCCTGGCTGGATCAGCTGGTCCAGTCTGGCTCTGATAACTATGTTTCTTTCCTTTGGAAGATATATATAAGACATCAAAAGAATCCATGGACTGGTTGTAATCCCTTTTCGTCCAAGAACAAAGGTTTAGGATTCACATCATTTGCTCCAATCAAGATTGGAAAGCTTAAAGTTTTGCATTGAAAAATACTGAAGCTTTTGAAATTCTAGATAAAGAAATTAATATGATCTTTGTACCATTTTTCAGAAGCACAAGTTACGGTGGAAACATTAGTCAATAAGCTATTTGCTCAATGCAATTGCATAAAAGACTTGAAACTTGATGGAATTTTATTTAGAGGGGAACTTAGTCCATAGTTGATTTATTACAGAACCTGTTTCTCTGTCTCCTCCATGTAGCTTGATTGTTATATTCTTATGAAAGTAGCATGTGAATAATCATCTATGTCTTGCAATATATTGTACACTTATCAAAAGCAAATTCTTAATGTTTCATTATATGCTCCACATAATATGCATAGATATTTCTCATTGTCATTAGTATTTTGCTACTACATTTTGTATTTTATTTTTCTATTTTAAAATAGTTTAGTGAATAATAATTACAAATGAGATTATATGCTTCTATCTGCCGTTCTTAATTCATTTTCCCCAATGAATGTCATTCTTCATTCCCTTTTCACTTTTAACAAGACCTTATTGATATTATAATTTGTTTTCTTTTCGACCAGGAAATTGACACAAAAGTGTAGGTCTTCTATCATATACATTTTTAATGCAAGCAAAGTACGACAGAATAGTGGTCCCTATGGTGAGTTCTGAGTTTTCAGGTCTAATTCTGTAGTTAGATCTAGATGCTGTCACGTGCTTTTGTTCTTTTAGCTGCAGTGGTTTTCTCTGGTAGTAAAGCCTGGCTCAGTTGAATAGAAACGGAAGATTTTCTAACCTTTTAATCTCTTAGTTTGTCTGTGGAGTTTCCAGTATACTCAAGTCTATTCAACATTTACTTGTGCTCATGCTTCATTTGCACTTCATGTGGGCACATTGACGTGATTGTGTATCAACTTCATGGTGCCAGGAGACACGTTTTTTCTAACTTGACCGTCCAGTAGAACGTGATGTGAAATTATAGCATGTTTCGTAGGGCGGATTACATAGTACTTAACAGCAGAAAAAGATGCTAAAATTTTGTTCATTACAGTGTCCAGTTTTTAATTGGTACTGCATTCCAAAAATGCACTTAACGTGCAGAAGCTGCTCAACGTTTATGTCTTTGAGTTCCCTGCTTTGGAGATGCAATAATAATTTTAATTATTTAATCGAGCCTACGTTTGGGAGAGATTTTTCCAATTGAAAAATGACTTTTTGGAAGATGTGTGGTTAAAAAATGGGGAATGTTATTGATTTCATAGAATGTGTGGTTGAAAATGATTTTGGGGAAAAATGACTTTTTAAAAAAATCTCTCCTAAACAAGCTCTGAATCAAGCGAGTTCAATTTTTTTCAACATTTTTTCTGTGAATCATGATAAACAACTTCATTCTCTCATTTTTTTAGTAGTATCATTAATATGTAGGATGTCACGGTTTGTAGATCTTTTGCTTTTAGATCAATGCACGTGCCGGGCACCCTCTTTAAGGTCTCAGCTTATGTTCATATTCTTGCAGGTTGACTACGAATTCAACAAACAAACTGGCACATGGAATTCATTACACAGTGAACAACATCTTAAGAATAACCTTTCCATATTGTTGCAGTGGTCTCCATTTTCTTCAGAAGCAGAACTTCTGAAGCAAGTATGTATAACTTTCGGGAGCTAGTTTTTTCCCTCTTTTCCTGTTCTTGTATGGACGTATTACTTTTCCATGAACCCTGTGATTTACTAGGTGCTGTGAAAAAATTGTTCCACCTAAGTTTATATTATCATCTTCTAATACCCACTCTCTCCTCTGCTGTGCAGTGTGATGATGTTGGCCATCATGGCACCAAGATATTGGTCTACAATTTATGGCATAATGATGAAGGGAAAATGGAGCTCGATTTTGAGTCAGATCCTGAGGTTTGTATTTACTCTTTATAGAGCTTTGATGATAGGATGTACTGCAGTACCAGTTTCTGATGATGTTTTTCAAGTGAACCAATTGACTCAGGATATTTGTATTTCCGGGAAGGCGAAAAATACTGAAAAAGTGGGCACTCGCAAGGCCATTAACGAACAGCACCTTGCTAACCGTCTTCCCTATTCACTCCGTGTAAGTTTGGAGGTTTATTATTTCACCTCTTATATAAACGTAAAGATATATTAGAGCTTTGTTAACAGTTTGTTCCTTGTATTCTGCAGGCATATTTATCTGTTTTGTACTTGCGAGTTCCAGAGAACTTCTGCATACTTTTACGTGGACGAGTTGTTGAGTATCGTAACATTGCTAAGGATCTCAAATTTCCAGAGTTTATACTATACAGACCTCAGAATGTGGAGGTTGAGAGAAGTTTTAGCACTCTTATGTTGGATACATGACATAGATAATAGATAAGCTTACATTTTTATATACACAATGACAGAGATACTCCCTTGCGCAAAGTGACTTGCTATCACTGATGCACATATACAGTAGTGTAACCTACCTAATAATTTCATGTCTAATTAACTGCCAATTTCTTTACCTGATTGCTATGTCAACCCTTTCCGCTAGCTGTTAGCCTATTATGCAATGTAAATTTTGAGAGTATCATTTTCACTTTGCTGATTGCAGGGTTCTGTAATTACGACGATTGGATTTCTAAAGGAAGCTCCACATGTGAATATTCATGGTTTTAATATCTACCACAAGAATCGATTAATACTGGTGACTACTTTTACTGAATTCGTTAGACTTCTGTACTTTGGTAGCAGATGAAACTTTAATATTTGTTCACTTCTGATAGTTTTTCTTGCTCTGTCCAAGTGAAATTAGCCATTTGGAAGTTACTGTTAGATGTTAAAGAAAGTGTCTTGATGTAACTATAAAATTGTAAAATTTCCAGTCCGTCCAGACATGTCAATATGTATTCCAACTAAATGCTCTCACTTTGCCTTAAATGCTTTGTTTGCCATCCATCCTTCAACCCACTAAACTGGTAGTAATGATAGCAGTGTGATAATCAATAATCATGAAGATTGTTTTATGACTCGTGAATCCATTTGGTATATTTCCTTGACGTTGAATAGATTTATTTGTCCCCCTAGATATGCAAGCTATGTTTACTTTAGACAGTAATTTTTCTTGCATGCTTCCACTCAAGCGAGCACTGGTTTCTGTATGATAAATAGCTAGAAAGGACTTCTCGTTGTTATGTGAAACTTTTGTTTGTTCTTTATGTTACATGCCGTGTGAAATCACGGACCTTATTATACTTTTAACATAATGTTGTTTTGAAGGTAAAGATAATTTTAATAATGACATAATGTGGATAATGATAATCTTTGCAAGTTTCTTGCAGTTAACTCATCCCGAAATTGTCAAAAAATGTCTTCTTTCCCTCTTCGGTCTCTCCCCCTCCCTCCCAACACCCCCTCTCTAAAACCAAAGAAACAATATCTTTCACCATTTTATGTTTTCTACGACCACATCTTACATCTCTGTTCTGGTCACTTTGCAGCCATTTTGGCACGTTGTAAGCTATTCCAGCAGCAGAGGCAAAGGGGTTGTGGGTAAGAAATCCATATAATGTTGCATTTGATATTTTTATCCTGAATTGTCTTTAGTTGGTGTTAAGTGAGTTGCTACTGGGCATGACAGGGGTTCTGGAAGCAAATTTTATTGAGCCGACTCACAGTAAACAAGACTTTGAGAAGACACCAGTTTTCCAGAAGCTTGAAACTCGTCTGAAAGAAATGACACAAGAATACTGGTAAGTGATTTGTTTACATGGCGTAACTTCTTGACTAATCAATGTGACTCTTGGGCAAGCAATGATACAAACTTTGTAAGATATTTATCTGATTTTTGTATCATTCATTTTTTTTTTTAATTTTTTTTATGAGCAAGGAAGTAGGATTATTCCCCTTTGTCTCCTTCACAAGTAATATTGTGCATTCCATTTAGAGTAAATTTGGTGTACTTGAGGCTGTATCCTTGCGTTGAGGACTTCCGTTATTTGTTTACTTTATGCTTTAGATGATTTGACATTATGCTGATAAGCAATATTGAAGCCTGACAGGGATTATCATTGTGGACTCATTGGTTATCATCAAGTTAAAAAAAATCCCCCTGCAACAATGACTTCAAATGGTTCTTTTAATTCTAGACAAGATCGTGGTATGTTTCAGCCCGTTTTGTTGAGTAGGGACTCCTCAGGTTCATTTCATCAAAATTCACTAGGTAAAAACTCATAAGATGCTGACACCTAAATTTACATCCTTAAAAATTTTATACTTTGATATCCTAAATCATATTGCACAGGTGAACCTTTAAAAAGGAAAGAACGTGATCATACAGTAGAGCCTGGAAGGGTGAAACGGAAGGGAGTTGAGTCCAGAACTGCCACTGCACACAAGCAAGATGTACAGGTATTGTACTTGTAGTCAATCCCTTTGTTTCTTCATGCCAATACCTCTCACCTGGCCACACAACCATCACCTCCTCTCATTTTAGTGGTTATATATTCTAAATTAACTGAGAATGAATTAACTGATGTTAATATAAAATCACATCCACTAAGAATAATCAAACACTTGCTGTTTTTTGTTTGATCTTATAAAAACTCCACTTCTGGGTCCTACCAGTCACATCCAAGGGAAACGTAAGCAAATTACTAGTTACACCGAAATAAAAACCAATTATCGATTAAATGATGTTGATAATATGTGAATAATCATTTTTTAATATAATATTGAAGTTAACATGCAACCATCAGGAGGACAAAATTGATAATTGGTTTTTTGGACGGTGGCGGTAGCATCTGATGATGGCAGCTTTTGGTGTGGGCGTAAGGAAGATGCAGTGGAGTCTAAAGGAGAAGATATGTAGGGTTGATAGAGATGATGACGCACGAGGTTAGTGAGTAGAAGAGTGAGGTGGGATTATGGATGGTGGGGGATGTTGGCCGGAATGACGAAAATGGCATAATTAACCTTGAGGTTGGATCTAGCAAAAGTTGACCGAAAGGCACTCAAATTTAGATGGGTGATAGAGGGGAGAGAGAATGATGGGCTGAAGCTGGCAATGGGGGATTTTGGTGGTGGTGATGTCAGGTGAATGGTGACAATTTGCAGCAACTAAAGGTGCAGTTGAGAATACGAGATGATTCTGGGAGGTACCTAGAATGGCCATTCCTGAAGTTGAGGAGGATGGGGATTCATATGCTTGCATGGGAAGATTTGTCCATGAGAGCTTTCTTTCTCCATTTAAATTGACTTATCAATCATAAGAAAGAAAAACAACACCTTAAATGGCTTATATTCCTCAAATATATTTTCTTTTTGAATACACAATCTACAAACGTGGATATGGTTCCTCAATCTTGCTGGCTGCAAATTTTTTCCCTTGTGGAAGTATCAATTTCCTCTTATAGTAAATAGACGAAAAGCTATAATGTTTTGTTTGAAATACAACATCACATTTTGAATTTGATTACCATTTCTACGTTGAAGTAGTGAAGATTGGGTGAAGGTTTTAAGCATTTGCTATTGCATACTGTGCACTATGTTCTCTTTTTGGTCCATTCTTTTTTTTTTTCGCTGTTTCACGAACATTGCCCTCTTGCATTAGATGATTTTTTTCTTCGCATTTTCTTCCATGTGGAAGCTAGCTGTGATGTAAAGAATCTCCCACTGATACTTTTGCTTTCTCATAGCATGCTGTTGGCCCTGCAAATCAGATGGTAGATCAAGAAGCTGCAATCATAATGGAAGATAACCAAACACTCCATGTTAAGTAAGTATATCATAGATGTGCTGTACTCACTGATCATGCTTAAGTGCATGCTAAGCACATTTGGCTAAGCCTAAAAGCGACTTTTTCTCTCCAAACATGTTTGGATAACTTACATTTTTATAAGTTTTTCAAAAGCAACTCTTGACATATCCAACCTGAATTTGTCTAACCTATGTTATGGACTGAGACTTCTATTAGTCCTTACACTGCCATCTTTCGTCTGCATTTCAGATGCCAGGAGTACGAAAAGAGGGAGGAAGAACTCAATGAGAAGGTATTTCAAACCACTGACCATGCTAGATTATACGGATTTTGTATTTTAGTCTAGACAAATTTTGAGAAGTTTTCGATTCAATGAATGCCTCAGAGCATCTTATAATAAGATAAAGAGATGTGCTTATCTAGGCCACATTAATTTCTAATCACTATACCCGACTTAGAAAGTCGATATATGTTTAGTGGAAGTATTGTTTTATACCACTTGAAACGCTCAACATTTTGTAATTGTTTCTACAGGTGAATCGTCTGAGGAAGGAGATAAAGGATGCACAACACGAGTATGCCCGATTACTAGTTGAGTCGAAATTATTGGAGAAAGTTAAACGAGAAAATAAAGCAGTAACTTAGATTAGTCTTGCTTCTTATCCTTCCTTTGTAAATGATTGTGTTTTCCTCGCTTGAAATGCTGTTTTTGGTTACCTCTCCTATCAAGGAAATTCTGCTGAGAAAACACTCGTGTTCTTTTTGTTTTTTTTTTGGGTACTCGGGTTTCCAATAGGTTCAAACGAACTGAAAATATCTCTTTCTTATCATAATAGGGTCGGTGTAAGTGGATTGTAGGGATGACAAAATGTCGCAACCAGTCTAGCCATTACCATGTCGTCCCTTGCATTGCCCCGTCCGAATGTGGTGGGGATGGGGAATATGGTTCCGGTCCTGATTATTATTTTATATTTTTAAATTTAAATTGTATATAAGAAAAATAAAAAATAATAATAATAAGAAAACGAGATGGGAAATGGGGATATCTTAATCCGCGTTCCATCGTAACCCCTTTTGTTCCTGCCCCACCTCTTGGTAATCCAATGGGGAATGGGGAGGGTTGTCACAGCCATACCCTGTCTTGCTTCGCTCCATTGCCATCCTTAGCGGACCAATTTGGTGTTTTTAATCGAACTGTTTAAGGAAAATTCAAACTTAAATCAATTCATTTAAAATAAGCTTGGCGTTGTATGGGTTAGTCCTGGTATTCCAATATTCGAAACTAGGGTTGGGAGTGGGTTGGGTTGGGTTGGTTTTGAGTCGAACCCAAATCCAACTCAACCCAACATGTTCGATTTGACAATAATTCAATCCGAAACCAACCCATTCACGAGTGAAACCCAACCCAATCCATACCGAACAAACTTGGGTTGGTTTGGAATGAGTTGATTGGTTTGAACTTGAGTACAATTCAAGTTGGACCCCAACTATTCTTTTGTTGGACAATTTTTTTTATGGGCCCATTCAATTTCAATTACATTAAAAATGGAGATTTGAAAGACCTTAAGTCGATTGAAGTTGAATCAATGGTCCATGGGGTTAAGTTCCATTCCAATAGAACAATATAAATTAAAAATATTGTAAAACCCATTAAATAAACTATACCATGATCAAATTAAATAAATATTAAATCAATCTAAATACACGTTGAATACATGCATATTATACATATTGAATAAAATGAATTCAACCTAAATACTAAAAATGTAAATCTTCTCATTCAATCCAAGTGTTCAGTCAAACATCACGTCAAAAAATCGAGTCGAGAATCCAATGCACGAGCAGCAATGAGAGGCAGAAGAGACAAGAGGCAGAAGAGACGTGAGACAGAGGAGAATTTTGATCATTAGGTTTTTGATTTTTGGTTTTAAGTACTAATTTTCTTTTTAATATTTTTTAGTTTATTTCGTAGGGTTAGGTTTGATTGAATTTTAATAGATAACCCGGAATCCAACCCAACTCGACCTAAAATTTGATTTTCTAACCCGAACCAAATCATCAATGTCTAAACCCGGAATCAATGTCTAACCTCTGAATTGGACCCATAAACTTCCATTTAATCAGATCATATATGATGATTTGGTTCCAATCAGATCATCAATGTCTAAACCTGGAATCAATGGAAGTTTATGGGTCCAATTCAGAGGTTAGAACTCTTTCTTCGTATGAATGCATTAGAAAACTTTCTTTGGATTGTGAAATGAGTACTGTATAATTTCTATAGTTTTCAATTTTCTTCTCCCACCCTTACTTAAACTTTCTTGATTTGAAACTTGCAGATCTCTGAGTTTCATAGTTTATTTGACGTGGATGGTAACAGAAGAATCAGCAAATATGATTTCTTTGTTTAAAAAGACATCCATTGCTTATAGCACTTTTTCACCCTGGTCATGGCACAAAGGTTTGTCCATAGTTGATATAGATAGGTTAGTAGATGAGGTGTTGTAGTGGATGGATGCAGGGGTGGACGCAGAAGTTTAAAGTTAGGGGGGCACAATCGAACTTGCAGAGAAGTTAAGAGAAATTTTACAATCGAAAATTTACATCCAAAAAAATCATACCCCATGTAATTTTGCATCCGAAAATTTACATGGGATGTGACTTTTCTAGATGTAAAATTTCGAAAAAAATTTATGTCATATTCCATATAAAATTTCCTAATAAAATGATGATAATTACATTGAGAAATTTGTATTGCAAAAATAATAAATGTCAATGAAATAATTGAATTTTTTTAAAGAAAATGTGAGTTAGACGTCTTTCTTTAAAACTCACGTTTAACGCATTTTTAATTATTTTTTATATCTATTTGGATTATTCGATATGCCTATAATGTAGTTCTCGAAATAAGTTTTGAAATGACATAAGCAATTTGTAGATTCGATTAGCGTACGATCGTCGAATTTTTTTTTTTAAAGTTAGCATATTATCGAAATTTTCGAAATACTAATTTTGAACGACTTACTTTGACATCGTTTCGTACGCCATTAACGACA
>CAIGRT010204258.1:0-17654 GCA_903798405.1 Fraxinus platypoda | reverse complement strand
GACATTTTGCCCAGCCCTACTGATGATGAGACAGTAAATAAGAATGATGATTTTGTGGACGATGATAGTTCGGTTGATAAAATGTTAAGAGATGAAAATGAAATTATGATGCCTAAGGTTGGTATGAAATTTGAGGATAAAAATGAGATTTTTAAATTTTTCAAAAAAATATGCTTGCCAATTAGGGTTTCCTATTAGAAAAAGAAATACTAAGAAGTGCGATGAAGAGATTGTACGATATGTGAGTTTTACATGTAGTCAAGAAGGTCGACAAAACAGTAATAAAAGTACTTGTTTGAAGCCTCAACCAACCATTCAAACAGGGTGCAAAACAAGGTTGACAGCATGTTCTGATGCTTGTGGAATATGGCGAATTAACACTGTGCATTTAGAGCATAATCATAAAACAAGTCCATTAAAATCTAGGTTGCATCGATGCAATCGACAACTTAGTGCACGTGTTTAAAGAAGGCTTGAAGTGAATGATATAATTGAAATTCCATTGCATAATTGTTATAACTCAGCTGTAGTTCAAGCAAGGGGATCTGAGAACATGACATGTGTTGAAAAAGATTGTAGAAATTTCATCGACAAAATACAACGTTTAAAACTTGGGGAATGAGATGGTATTGCAATACAAGCTTACTTTTCGAAAATGCAAATAGGTAGTCCTGGTTTCTATTTCAGCATGGACTTGGATGAAAAAGTCTCGATTAAAGAATGTGTTTTGGCAGATTATAGGTGTAGACAAGCATATAAGAAATTCGATAATGTAGTTACTTTTGACACCACATACGTGGCTAACAAGTACAATATGCCTTTCACACCTTTTATTGGTGTGAATAGGGCAATCAACACTACTTGGCTTGGCTGTGATTTGGTTTATACAATGATATTTTTTGGCTATTCAAGACGTAGCTTGAATGCATGCTTGGTCAAGCTCCCAATGGAATAATTACATATCAAGATTTGGCTATGCAAAATGCAATTTGAAATTATTCTCCCCAATATTAAGCATAGATGGTGCTCAGGACATATGCCGAAGAAGTTGCTAGAAAAGTTTGGCAATCATAGTAAACGAATTCAAGTAATAATTATTGTTGTTGAACCCACAATTTTGTCATTGAATACAAATCCAAGAGATTAAGGAACGACCATAAATATCATAAATAAACCCAAAAAAAAAAAAACCTGCAGTGTAGAAAATATCAAAATTTACATCGCTAATGAGGATAAGGAATTTAATTGACTACATAAAATGAAGTTGAAAAATCTTCTACAAAATCATTAAGAGACAAATTCTATGAAAAATTAAACTCATTTTCGAACCTTGCAATGGTTCAAGAACAAACTCACAGCCGTCGATCTGACAGGCATTGATGTGCTCGTCGCCAATGAATCCATCGTCGAGTTTGCCATCAACTAATCTTGTTAGAGGACGAGGAAGGAAGCGATTGTTGTGAGAGGGTTTTCTTTCATTCTTTGAAGTGGTGTTTTACGGGGCAGCAAGGAGGGGATTTTTTTTATTGTTTTTTATTTCAATCATGCTACGTGTACATTTTTTTTGACATCAAGTTTGACACTGTGCCATGTGTCGAAGCTTGAGTGACCAGTTTTAAAACAACACACACTTTCCCGTCCATTCATTTTTGAATTTGCACACAATGTCATCCACATTGTCAATCAAAAAATGTACAAGAAACTTTATTCTTTTTATTTTTATTTTTTGAGGATCACAAGATTTTGAACTTAAAAAGTGCCAGCTCAGCATTAATACATCCCTCGATCATGCTTGAAGCACAACCAGCAAAATCCATAATGAGAAATAAAATAATGTTACTTTTATATAAATAATTTCATAATGATTTACATATAAATAAGGTATTAAAAAGAAAGTGTTGAAATTTTTTTATTTGATTGAAAAAATTCTGACTCAATCATATCTCACTATATCATGTGTATATAAATTATTATATAAATTGTTATGTACATGTAGTATAACCATAAAAAATATCATTAAACAGTCAATGATTGTGTTATATGTACATGATGATTTACATACACGTGATATCGTTAGATATGATTAAGTCATAATTTCTTTAACCAAATAATTCTTCACTCTCTTTGACACATTGACTGTATATAAACTATTATGTAACTCCGTGTATACAAATATTATTCAACAGTCAAACACACCACAAACCTAACATTCCTACTTTCTCATATGCTGCTGTGGGTCAGATTACATCCCTTTGTTTTTACTCAATATCCCTCCAAATGAAAGGTAATGATTTATTAAATACTATATATTTCCTAAAATGGAAATACCGAACAATACACAAAATTCTACACGATCCAAAATGTACTTGTAGATTGTGCTCTAAACTTGTACATTTTGCCCCCTATATGTTGTTGCTTTGGCTACTTGCATGTAAAAGAAACTAGGATTGAGTTGAATAAATGGAAATGATTGGGTTGAGCGCCTTTCAAGTAGCCTAGAACGACGTCAACTCAAGGTTCTTAAAAATCGTGTTGCGTCAACCCTTTTAGAAAAAACGTGGAAGTCCTTAAATAACCTACAAGCACCACCCTTGTTGAACTATTAAATCCAACACTTTCTTTTCTCACTCTCTTTGATTGAGCAAAACGAGGAAATATCAAAAATAAGGCATGGGGAGATTCTCCGTTACGCTTTTATACATCTGGTAAAGGTGCATTTTATTTTACATTTCAAACGTGTCAAGAACAAAAGTTCTTTCCGACGTCACTTCTAAATTTATAGTTGTTGACTTCATTTAAGCTTTCAAAAGTTAAACCAATGTCCCAAATGTGAAGAAAAAAGAAGAGCATGATACCATTCAATCATTGACGAATATTTTTGTTTTGTTTGTCTAGAACTTGCAATCATTCTGAAGACTTATTTTTACCATCGTCTCGAACAAATGAATCGAGCTTAAATAGGTCCTTTTTTTTCTTTGGTAAAACTGAACACATGAATAAGAAAAGCAAATTTTTCCGTTCAAATACATGCCCACTCCACAGAAATGGAGAAGGAAATCCTTTTGAGAAAAAAAATCTAACATAATAACAATGATGAAGACCCCACAGTGAAAAACACAGGCAAGAATGTCAGTCACCTAACGAGAACTGGGACAACAATCCGGTAATTATCTCCACTGCTCATATGAGTAAGCACAGCAAAAACCAGAACACGCAAAAATTGAAGGACCAACAAATTTGAATCAGAATAGAATGTACATGTTGTTGAGCTAAAAAGGATTTACATGGGCTCCAAGTTGAACTACAATGGATTCAGCCACGCTGAACCAAACAACTCGAAACATATGTGAGAGAGTATAACAGCATCTAGTTAGGAGAAAACAAGGAATTTTGAAACGAAGGGGCACAACCCAAGATGATTTGCCCTGAAGTCACCAAATTTATGATGGGACAGTAAAACAGAAACTGAGCACATATTATTGTTTGCCACATGGAATTTAGAGTCGCGGGAGTTAACTTCAATTCGTCCTGCACATCCATGGCCAAAATAATATTTCCATATTTAGTGAAAAACTTCCCATAGCACACACATTTCTCTTTCTCCTTCTATTTTCTTGGTACCAGACTTAAAAGAAAATCTGTAAATATGTGTTCATATTCTGGCATTTTGCCATAACCTGCAAATTATACACAAGCAGGTAAGAAGTTGGAATTGCAATTCAAATATAAATGCAATCCCTCACTCTCTTATCATAATGATAACCAAGTGATATTAGAATACATATAGTGGACAGTGGCATACCAGGAAAATAGTTGATGTCTATGACATAATAACGGTCTCTAGTTCCATGCTCTCGAATTATATCAAGGTTGAACAGCCGAAGACCCTATCGAATATAATACAGAAAGAAATGGAAATAATGATCAACCAATAGAGAACCAATAACATGCAAAATAACACCAGTTTTTCATCCTTAATGCAGTTGAAGAATCAGAAAGGGAAATGAGAATAATACCAGACGTCGACGTAGTTCCTTCGCCATTTTCTCAAGTAATGGTCGTGGAGGGAGCTCTGCAGGGAAGAAGGTTACAACTAAAACGTAAGTGCTGCTGTCAGAAATGGATTTCAAAACATGGTACATGCACAAATGACTAGCTTAATCAAATAACAGGAGATCAAAACAGACATAGATAAGTTTAAGAGCTCCATGTGAGAAACATAAACATATTCCAGCGCATCACATTACAAGGCAATGAGTTAATTCATATAACATATATTGCATAGAACAATCTGTGTGCTCCAATAGTATAAGCTCACCACCGACACATGGATCGAGGTCTGCTTCATCGGCTGATGCAGCAGCACAAGATACTCTTGGAAAGCGGTATACACCAGCATTCTTAGAGAGTTCACGCTTACTAACATCAGGTAAGGAGAAACGCCTGACCACCTTAATTGCTTCACCAACAATATAAACCTTAAACATGACACCACCTACAGACACAAAAAAAAATATATTATATAAAGAAAGTGATGATACATTCACCAAGCAGACAATGGAAGAGCTGCAGAACACCACATCAATTATAACCCCATACCATGATTGATAAATTCCTGCAAGACAAGTGGCAGTTCCAAATTCTGAAGAGAGAATTCATCATATGCAAGAGATAACTCATGCGACTTTGCAAACAAGGGCTTTGCTACTGTAACATAGAGAGTGACAAAATTAATAAATATTTAAAGTGAGAAGCAAATAAAAATTAAATTTCCTAAAGTGACAATCCATACAAGTTGTAATCATCACATTTGTCCAAATAATTGAGAACTTTACCATACATCATAATAATTGCAAAAGTGCTCATACCACACACACAATGTCGTGCTTTCTTCAAAATTTGGTGATTAAACTGATGTATGTAAACATAAGATGAAGGCATACCAATGGGAAACCTCAGCCCAGCCTTGTTGACTGCATCAGGAATTGATGATGGATCTTTCTTGAATATCAGCTGTTTTGGGACACCGACTTTTCCTACACTCCAGATGAACACAGAGCTATATAATTATGCAGAAGTATTTTGGCAAGAAAAATTTTAGGTAAAACACTTGTAAATTATATCTACTACAGCAGCAAGAACATAAATAAGCACCAAGCATGCTTTAAATGCACACACCATTCCACCCAAGAAAAAGAAGTTGAGAGAATGATAGCATAAGGAAACAAAAAGTTTGCCATTCATCCTAATGTATATCGAGAATTACCGTAGGCATTCGACAGGTTCATGTCAGCAACATCCTGAAGCATAGACTGGCGATTATGCACGTGCTGTATGGCATCTGGAGGATCAAGAACTGTGACTTCAGGATGGTTTTGCCCATAATCCTTCAAAAAGAGGTAAATAAATGATAAAGAGAAAAAGAATGATTTTTTGAAAGATTATATTTAAGTTTGTATAGCAACTAGAACAAGCACAACTTGTAAAGTCAGAAGCTCCAGATTCTCAACCAGGGAAATAAAATTATGAAACATAGATTAGGAATGTTAGTCACATGCCATCTCTAACATGACATTATATTGTGAAACTTGGTGCATAATGGACGACAACCAGTAATCCATCCCCCATTGCATTATTTACGGCTTCCCAAGCCAAAGAAAGCACACTATGAAAAACAAGGCTAAAGAAAATGAATTAAGCAAATTCATGTGAGAACATAATCAAATTACAGGAGAACAGTGACCGTGGACAAATTAAAAGACAGCTGGCATTCCAAATCAACACAGGCACACAACATTCTCTCCCACAAAATGGTTTAATATATGCAAGAAGAATCCTCAGCGACAGGAATGTCTGCAAAGATCCTTCATAGTTTGAAAAGCACCCAAGACATAAGCCTTGCAGTGTACCTCACATGAGATCTTCATTTAATGTCTCAAATCTTACACCTTGAGTGCCGTTTGTCAAGGTGTGCCCCTCAACTTACTGAGGCTCCCACCTCAAGGCTAAGCTTCAGGGTGTTAGAAGTATGAGCTTGTTGGCCTTGATTTTCTGGACGTTTTTATTACTGGCAGATTTTAGAGCAGATCGTTTGACCCCTCTAATGTTATAACGTTTTTATTTTTTATTTTTCTTTTTAATATCTGTAGCACCTGGAGAAACAGATGATGAGATCTTGGGTTGCAAACAGATTCAGAAGATCAAGAAGCGTGTGGATCACACAATGCATTTGAATCTTAGATTTCCTAAAAATGAAAGGAACCTAGAAAGCTTTAACATCAAAGATCATACATTCATTGATGCAGGACATATGGAAAGCTGAAAAAAAAAAAGAAGCTCTTACAAAAAGAAATCAAATTGCAATAAACACTCTAAAAACTAAGAACCAGATCTTAGTTCTGATTATCTTCATTCCTAGAAGATATACACATAATAAATTTACCATAAAATAAATCATGAATAAAAAAATATAAAATAAAAATTTATAATCGAGTTCTACTGTGTATTTTACCCTTTTAGCATTATAAGGTAGCTAAAAAGGATTTTTGTTCAACAAATTTATCCCATGTTGTCATTCAAACCATGGGATGGGAATTTCATTTTTCTTTCCACAGTCAGCGTATAGCAGATTTGTATTCCAAGCATTTGCAGGCATATCACATGCATGAACGTCAAAAAGGGCAGGGAAAAGAATTCAATTCCAAAATATTGACAAGTTGAAAAACTCCAGTCCTTCCAAAGCAAATTAACAATTTCTAATTGTTTAGTATATAAACTACCCATGAATATCTATCGCTCTAACTGAAAATATAGCACACAATTTAATAGCATAAAAGGACAAGTGAACAAGCATCCCAAATAAAACAAAATAGCAAGCACTTTGAACTAAAATACTGAAGCCCAAAAACATGAATTAGGTTAGCCCACTCCCGTTAAGCTGTTAATAAGGGTTGATAGTGAGCCCTGGAAAAAAGAACCCACTAAAAGATAAAACCAGGAATCCCTTGTTTGATATACTTAAAAAACCTGCAAACCAGGTAACCAGCCCCTTGAAGGAGAACATACTCGTTGCTTAAGTCGAGGCTTCGACCTCAATTATCAAGTCACGATTCATGACGGAGGAGAGAACAAAGCATTCTGCACATGATGTCTGACAAGAATAATTTCAAGCAAAAAGACTGCTGGTTTACCATCAGCCATTGACATTCCGCGTCCATTTCACATCATCAATCATATTGTGGGATAGCCTAAGCAGTCAAATATGTGCTTTCCTAATCATATAGTAGAAGTTATAGATGCTTTCTTGATAAAACTGTAGTATGTTTAGAGGGACAAACCTCAAGTACATGCCGCCATTCCTTTCCTGATAACTGCAATAAGAGGTGAAATCTATTAGATGTTATACATTTTATTTAGTGAAAATGGCTGAAGTAGTCAAAAAGTATAATAACATAGCATCCTTCTAAAAATGGACAAACAAATGAATAGCAAACCATGAACCTTATGCAACACGATATCGAAGGGTCCTTGATCTGAAAGGGGTTTACTTGGGTCAATAGCAACGAATTGTATTCCCTTATTCCTGCATTTTGCGCACACGCAAGATGTGAACTTTGACAAACTAGAGTTGTGTGGGGGGGTAACACACCAGCACATACAAATAGGCACAAAAAATTCATCCTGCACACATAAAAACCTTAAACCAGATTCACAAGACAATTTCAATCACCAAAAAAATAATTTAAAAAAAATAAATAAATAATAATAATAATAATAAATAAATTACAGAACTAAAGTAATATAAACTAAAAATTTTAAAATCAATTATCCCAAACCTTAACTCAGATATTTGCAAGTAACAGAAGACATCTAACCTGGAAAGTGTGGTAAAAGAAAAGAAATAAAAAATTGCAGGCAAACACCATGATAAAAAAGAGAACCACGAGAGAAAAGAAAGGAAAAGACACAATATGATTAACAGTATGCAGTCCATCTCTCTTGCTGCATCAAAATGATATTTATTTTCCTATATTTTCGTTAGCAATTGGAAAAAAGGGAAAAAGTATTGAAAGATATACCTAGCTAAACCTTCAAGCTTGGGTTGCAAAAAGCTTTTAATTTTCTTAGATGTGAGAGCATATCCCACCACCACCACCTTAGTCGGCGGCGGAAATCCTCCTCCGACCACCGCCTTATATTTCTTCTGTACTACCATTTTCTCCTCCACCTCCTCCTCGTTTCTCACCTTTTCCTCCTCGTCTACTTCATTGTACGTTACATCACCACCCATTCTCATTCACAAACCCTATTATAACGTATACGCACACGCTTGTAAAATTCACCCGAAATTCAATCTCATCTTTCAGCCAAACCAAGATTTAATCAATTGTTGTCAATTTGATGAAAAATTACTCAAAATTACAAGGAAATTGTTGAAAATTTCAAATTAGCGTTCGTTGCGGGTACCAAAAAACAGAGATTTAGCGGAGAGGCTGGGAGAGAGAGGAGCTATGCTGCTATGGACAGAGATCTCTAGAAAGTCGAAATGCAACGCGTGGATAAAGGAGATGAGCATTATACCATTATATATAGTTGAAATACAGTACGTAGGTGTTGTACGCGCTAGTTGACGTGGAAAACACTTGCCAATTTGTTCATATTTTGTAAGTCAATACAAAAACGTGAATATATTAATTTAAGTGATTCGCTATTTGAAGTATCTTAATTTAAGTAGATAATATTGTACACAATATTTTATATAACGACGAGTCTCAAAATGTAAGTGAAAAAATTATTTGATTGATAATATTTTGATCTAATTAAATCTAATCACAAATCATCTGTTCGTAAATCATTGTTTAAATTATTATGTACATGAAACACAACCCTCTTACTATATATGCATATATGATCAGTCGCTGAACTATTTCTCCGAGTTTAGATTTTTGTTATCCCGTGAAATTGTTCTCCATTTTATCGTGTTTTTTACACCAAAAAATTATAATACAACGTCAATCTTTTTGACATTTTAATGGGAAGGTCGCTAAAGAGAGAACATTTTGGATACTGGAAATCTGAACGAGACGTCCATGTTGGAACATATTTGATAGTTGAACGGAAAATAAGAGTTTTGATTAGCATATTAAGGTTCATTTAAAAGGTTTTAAATTTTAATCACATTTTATGGGATACATAACTTTTTAACCACACATTCTATTAAATTTTATCAAAATTTATTAAAAGAATATTTTTTTTTATCTAAACCAAATAGAGACTAAGTATATTGTAAAGTATTTGAATTATTACATTTGCTCTATGTAAAAAAAAAAAAAAATTCATCTCTTACAGTTCCCTTTTTCCCCTATGTAGAAAGAGATTTTCATGTTTTATAGATTATGAATTCTTAGAAATGTAGCATGTCAGGTGAGAAATTATAAATTATCGATCCAACTCAAAGTTATATGTATAGTCACATATATGTATGTTTCGTACACAATATTTGATAAAATTGAATTCTATATTATAAAAATTTAACTTTATTTTCATCTATAATGTTGCCCATTACTAAAACAAATAAGTATAGTACTAAATTAATGTGTGATGTTAAAATTGTAATATTAATTACTATATATACCACAATATGAAAAAGACAAATAGAGTAGTGAATTAATGTGATGTTGCATGTTAAAGTTATCCCATAATTAGTACATAACTCGTGAAAATTGATCTAAATCATAAAACACAAGACAGAAAAGGTAAAATAAATTTACATATCGGAATTTTTTTTTCTTGATTTTGAGTTTCAATAAAGAGGAGTTGCGTATACCAATCGATCATCATCATTTCTTAAGAATTAATCTAAGTGTACAATATTCTTTGACAACAATGGTTGACAACCATGTGTTGTCAAAATTGTAGTATATGATGTAGAAAATAGTTTTTTAAAATGGATGGATACGATGATGCTAAAAAAAATATTGTCAACCAGTATAATACATGTAGCATGATTCATTTCTTAAACCCCAAATCCTATTAACCCAATGCCAAGTCCCAACAATCATCTACATCTGAAATCATGGCTCTACATTAGATTCTATTCAGAATTCATAAAACTATACATTCCTAAAATTACTAACTCTAAAACTAACTCCTCAAATTGATTTAAGCCCTTTTAAAAAAAAAAAAAAAAGATTACTTGGAAAAATAATATGTATTTGAAATTTCAATTATTATTTTGAGTTTTGATAAAGATGGATGACACATTGATTATGAAGTACGTATCATGTGCTAAAGGGTGAGGTGGATTTGTATGGAAAAGTTAGGACTAATGGAGAGTCCACGTGGTCTTCTTATGTTGGACCTTATCATTTCTCAGATATGGTTGCATGTGAATTATTTGTTTTTTTATGATATGATTTGATATTTATTTTATTCAAATTGACCAAAAATATTGAACCCTTTTAAGGTGTGATGACTAATTAATCGGTTTTTTCTAATATTCTTAATTACTTATATACTTTTAGTTAATTATTACACTATATATAGAAACAAGTTAGACGAAGTTTTACAATAAATTTTCTCTAATTTGGAATCAATAAGAAATTGAGTAACCCGTTGACAAGGGTGAATATTCCGCTCATTTAAATTTTTGGTAAGAAATTGAGTAACCAAAAATAAGAAATTGTTTAATCTCTGTTTGGCGATGCATGGTGGCATATTAGAAAACACATAATTTAGTTATCTAGACAAATGTTTTCTCTGTGCAATTTAAATGTTAGAATTTAAATTTTTTTTTTATTGCAAATGAAAGATATATTCAAATGTGATTAGATGTTGGAAAGGCATTAATCGAAATGGTCGTGAGTTTAATTGGTTGGATGAATTTGATTCGAGAAAAGACTTCAACAATATATCATTCTTTAATGTTCAATTCTTGAAGGAAATTATATTTTACTCATAGTGTAAGATATTTAGTCTTCTCGTACTATACAATCATAGGATATACATAAGAGATCAAATTTGTTGCCATCAAGGGACATGGATTAGGTACTGTATTTTGGAGTTATTAATTAGGCTGAAGTTGATTTGTTGGATGGGTTTTAGGATCATATACAAATCCACTAGCCTTTTAACTGAGTGGGGACAATGTTAATAATATAATGCAAAGTTTAACTAGCAAAAGCAAGGAGGATATATATTACAATTGATCGCAATCAAATTTTATTTTACTAAACATCATTGCATTTCAACATTATCTGGCGTGACTTGTTTTTTAATCATGTCTCAATTTGTTGTTTTAAACATCATATTTTCAAATTTCTATCAAATTTATTAATGTTTGTAAATGCTATTACTGAAAATGGTATAAAAATCGAGCTCAGTAAAAGTGGATGCAACTTTAGTATTTACTGACGTAGCAATGAGACTCTTGGAGCCTGAATTCTTTTATCATCGTTGGATTACAAGATTCAATCCAAGTCACTGGTGATTTAAAAGGTGCATAAACCCCGTTAAGCAATCTGATCTCGTCATCTCTATTCATATGTCTGCACGATTTAGGGCTTGATTGTGAGTAATTAGATCATTTTATCACTGAAATCTATAATAATTTGGTGTAGTTTGATGATGAGAGAAAAGTCTTCTAATATTTATGAGTAATACGAGGGGGTCAATGTGGGATTTTATAATTTTCATACTATTGGTAACGAAATTATTGGAGATTGCGTTTCAATGATATAGTTGAATCCTGACCATAGGGTAAAACAAATTCTAATGTTATCCGTGTTTGACTTTTGATTCTCGCTATTCTTGTGTTGCACGACAAACATCTGATTCCCTAGGAATGGTTTGTAGTGATTCTTAGATCACATCTAATGTTATCCGTGTTTGACTTTTGATTCTCGCTATTCTTGTGTTGCACGACAAACATCTGATTCCCTAGGAATGGCTTGTAGTGATTCTTAGATCACATCTAATGCCTAAGGTTTGAGTACCTTGTGGCTTTGAGGCATGTATCTTCAATTTCTTGGTGATCTTAACGCAAGTGTTATGAATTTTTTTTTTTCACGGATTTTGATAATTTGTGGATGGCACCGTTTATGAGCGGTTGAAAAAATTGGTGCTTGTTAATTTTTTGGGAGCACTTATTTTGGGTTGTTCTTGGTATAACGTATTTTTTATCATATTTCTTAACCCTCTAAAACGATTATTTTTGGTCGTTTCTAAAAATTTCTTCTAATTTTACTCTATAAAATAATATTTTAAATTCAAATATTTTGTTCAAAACTAAAATACATTAATTAAAAAATTATTTGAGCAAAAAAAATATTTTTGGGTAGCTGTAAGGTGGGTCATCGATAACTTGATGTTGTGGAGGGAGTTTGATTGTGATGCCCATGGTAGCTGCGATGTGTCCACCTCGCACGGGGTTCCGATCAAGTTTTAAATTGATATTATAAGTTGAATAACGAGTAAATAAGTTTTAAATTGGTATTTTTTATTAGTAAAAGTTAAAAATAATTAATTTGCTTATTTTCAAAGTATCATCATTTTCCCTATTCGTAAAATAATAATAATAACTTAAATGGTAAAACTTACATAATTTATACATATTTTTGCAGATACATGATGTACAAATATAAGGACATACGTAATTTAAATATTTTGCGGTATTTTTTCTAATGGTTAAAGGCTGTATAGACGATCGGTGATCGTCAGTGCCAATAATTGTAATATTCATAGAAGTTAAAAGTAAAAGAACGTAACATTGCCAAATATATTAGGATTAATCTACTTGTACATTATCGTGTACATAAGCGTGTACATAATGTGAGTGTGGTGGAGCCCACGACACTGTAGCGTAGACCCCACCTCCACTCACATTATGTACACCCTGATGTACATGCTAATGTACAAGTAGCATTGTCCAATATATTATAATCACATAAGTAATTATCGTCGGTCCAACTCCTAGTTGTTGAATGTTGCTATATCATTTCTCTTAGTTTGTTTGCTTTTAACCCTTGGAAATATTTCTTTGCGTATACCCTGCAAAACAGTAGACGACTTTCCGAAAACTAATTCCAAAGCTAAGTTTTGTCCATGATTTCCTCTAGGTAAGTGAATCTTCAACAGAATTTCAATTGGGTTATTAAACTTTATTTTGCTTAATTGGATCATCGAAACTTTAATTTAATTTTAAATTTGTCACATGCAATATTCCAATCTGATGAAAATTATTCAATTGGTTGTTATACCACTACAAATCTCCTACATAATCATTACTTGGCGTGCCAAATTTGCCACTACACCAAGTCATAGTAAAATAAAAGACTGCATTTTAACCTTGTAATCTAATTATACCTTTTTTTTTTATTATGTCACAAAGTGATTACGTGAAAGATGGTATTAATGTAAACTAGTTTTGTTAGTTTGGGAACGCGGGCACACGTGGTTTATGATTGTCGTCAACTCGTGAGGTAAGGTGATGGATTGACAACCTCGTGTTTAGTTGTTTCATTGAGTTTGGAATCCTACACGAAGAAACAATAGTGATAGAAAATGACAGAATTATAAAATTTGAAACTAAATTGAAGTTGGGTGACTCGATTGTGACAAAATAAAGTTAAGGGGCTCAATTGAAATTTCAATAAAAGGTTAGTGACCGCATGTACAATTTACCCTATTTCCGATGGTGGATTTTTTCTCTAGGGACTATGGTTGGATGTGTTTCATACTATACATTTGACCATTTTGTTGGAATTGCATTTTGTGTCTAACCATTTAATATAGTAGCAATTTGATTCCTAACTTAAAATTGAGCACATTAATCTATAACATTTTATTATAGTTGTAAAATCAGTCACCACTCTTAAAAATCTTTCAAATCTATTTTACATTGTCACATGACCTCCACGTATTCAATTTTACGAAACTAAGTTTTGCTTCCTAAAATAGATAGATGCTCAAAAATTAGGAGTGATATATAATTTTCATAAGGCTACATGATAAGTTATCGAAGGTTTCAACAACTTCTATCATTTAGGGGTGGGCAATGGGTCGGTTCGGGGTCGGGTTTGGTCCTAAACCGACCCGACCCGACTCCTACCCCTAAACCGACCCGACCTGAATCGGGTCGGGTCGGGTCCAACTGGTTTTTACTAGTTGAGAGAGTTATTTAGAACAATTTCAAACATCAAGAGATCCTCAAAATGCTCGACATCAATACTCTTCTCAATACCATTGACAAAATTATTTACTAGACCTTCCAAATCATAGAAAAAGTTCTACTCGAAATCACTCGAGTAAAGGGAAATAGGGTAGCTTGGGAGAAAGAAGAGGGGCAAGAAGCAAGGGCCACGTTTATTAATCCCCAGATAAGAACAAATCTTCCCACTGAAAGTTGAGATTCTCATATTTTGAAAGAAAAACCAAAAAATCAAGAAGAAAATGGAGGGCATAACTGAGGGCGCTAACAATATCAGCATTTCATCTAATTCGCAAAAGAAGAACAAAATCCAAGTCTCCAACTCCAAGAAATCCCTCTTCTTCTATGACAATCTCTCCAAGGTCTCTCTCTTTTTTAAAATTTATTTATTTTTGTATAAATTTGTAAATGGAGAAGTGTTCGCAAGTGTTGAAGGAAGAAGAAGCACCTACAAAAGATTTCCATGGGTGCACTGATGAGGAAATAATAGAGTTTCAGGAGGTGGGTCGGTTTGTTCCCATTGGTGCACTGATAATAGGGTTTCAGTAGGTGGGTCGGTTTGTAACTGAACCGACCCGATCCACAATTATTTTAAATTTACCCGGCCCGACCCGACCCGGGTTTATCCCTAAACCGACCTAACCCGACCCATTTCGATTTGGGTCGGGTCGGTTTTTCGGGCTGTGATTTTCAAACCCAGTCCTACTATCATTAGGGAATCATTAATTTAGGACGAACTTACCCTTTCTTAAAGGCTGAAGATCATTTGTTATTGTGACAATTAAGTTAAGGACAAACTCTATAATTTTTCCTTTTCCTTTAATTATTTATCATTTTTCACGTGGAGGATTTGTAAACTTGTTTCTTATCCTCAACTTTTGTTTGTAATAATGCATTAATAGGATTTTTTTTTACTTTTTATTATGAGTGAGTTGTCATTGAAAGAGATATTAAACCTTAGTGGGAAGCATTGAAAGAGACAATAAGGATAGTTCCATTTACAATCTTTTGTTTTTTCCTGAATTTTCAGACAAATAGGAATATTCCATAAAAAGAAATTAATTGCTAAATTCTTTGAATAATCAAAGTATTTAATCATGCACAAAGCTCGATGTGACATACATCGTTACACATGGCATGCCAGTTTGAATATGGCGATGCACATTTATATGATTAAAGAAAAGAAGTATATCAAAATATTTGTCATTTTGACATATACACTTGTTAGGATTGAAGCTTGCATAATCCAATTTTTGACAGGGTGTGGACAATACCAGGCACTATAACAATTTAATTTTTAGTATTTGTTTTCTTGATTAAATTAAAAATAAAAAATAAAAAGAAAAAGAGGCACGTGACATAGTGGAAGGGTCCTTGCAAAATGCAAGAGTACTTGGTTGCTCTTTCCATTATTTTACATTTTCCTTCCAAGTGGTCCATCGAAAAAAGCAGCCCATGTCAGATTTATGATTCTATCCACCTCGACATTATCTTAAATAAGCACGATTCACTCATTTTACACCTATCGTTATTATCATAATACACTCGTCATGTAGGATCGCAAACAATTTTAATTGTCACCATCAAAATTTTGCCAATCTGTAATGAGTGGTATTAAACTCTCTACAAAAATTTACATTTTTCACTTATTACGACCTATCCAAAAAAATAGACTGCTACACCGTGTGGTCAATCAAACTAGAACCAGGTTATTTACAAGTCACTGTGACTCTAATATAGACAATTGGACCCACCTTTATATTTCTAATCACTATCTTCCATCTTATTTAAGGCGGTCAATTTTATTCGCATGTGATGCCCTATCTCATTTAGTAAACTAAGCTCTTGTTTGAAAGTGATTTTTTGAAAAACACATTCTCAACAATACATCCTTAATAAAAAAAAAAAAAAACATTTTTCACATTTTCCCATAGTCTTTTCTTACTTTTTACTTTTTAGTCACACATTTTAAAAAATAAATTTTCAAAAGATCACTTTCAAACGAGGGTGAAATTATAGAATAGAGACGTAAGAATTAATACTACAAACTTAGTCAATGTCATGTATTGAAACTCGAATAATTTGACAATGAGAAAAGAACCTGCCAATATCAAGTGGAATAAATAAAGGCGAAGTCAATAATAGCATAAATTCTATTAGGTAGTCCATCGAACTATCAATGTCCAAATGTGTGGAGAGAACGAGATTTGTGTTGATATTATCATTTGGGGTTCTATTTGTTTATTGTCTCATTATCTCCCACAGGTTTTGTAACACATTTTAAAAGTTTAATGCCAACTCCTACAACCATTCATATTTCTTAAGTTAGAGCATCTCCAAGAGACTCTTTAAATATGATATGCTCTATATTTTAAAAAGTCAACATTTAAAATCATGCTCCAATAGACTCTTTAAATTAACATCTCTATAATTAAATGTATTCAAAGTGTTTCAATTTTCAATGTAGGAAAACAATAAAATAATCTTAAAAAAAAGCTAGTCAAAATAAAAGATAAACAACAATAATAAATATTTTTTGGGAGTAATAAAATTAAGTGTTAAATATAAAGAGTTTGTTAGAGTACTTCAAAATTTTAACTCTAAATTTATAGATGCTCCTCAAATTATAGAATATGTTCTTTAAAAATAGAGAGTCTATTGAAAATGCTCTTACACTCACAACTCAAGAGCCTCCAATAAGAGAATTGACCATTTCACCAATTGAAATTGGCAACAAATTGTTATATCCCATGTTGCATTGTATCTGCCGTAGAAAAAGATTGCGGTTGAACAAATATCTTTCAATAGTTTGTGAGTTTTACTAGTCTCATATCGTAACCAGGGACGGATTTCCCCTCCCCCCCCCCCCCCCAATTTTTTTTTTTTTCTTTTTTGATTGATCAAGAAAAATGTATTTTACCAAATGATGTTGAAAAATCTATTTCTCCCTATTGGTTGCTATTATTCTATGTAATTATAAAATATATCATACAAGTGCTATAATGAGCAAAACATATTTGTTTATAACTTGAAGAGTCGATTTGGATCTACATTAGCCAGGCAAAACATTCTTGACCTATATATGTTCATTGGTCATTTTTTTTTACGTAAATGACCGCCGGTGTCTATTTTTTTTTGTTCGAGAGCCCATGTGATTTAAATTTTTCTTAAATTATATTATAAAATTGATTTGACTCATGTGAGCCTAATCCATTTTCCGGTCCTGGATCTGTCCCTGATCGTAACTATTAAGATCTGATTGTATCAATGATTTGATTTCACTAGTTTGTGGTAACTGAGCTTTACAGTCTCATATATCGATGAATTGATTTGGTTTTATTCTACTTGATTGAATTTAAAGTAAAGTGGTCAAATTTCAAGACAACGTGGTAGTGTTTGTCTCCCTTTCATTGTTTAAATATGTAAGGGCATGTTTGATAGGTGAGTT
>CAIGRT010204231.1:0-34748 GCA_903798405.1 Fraxinus platypoda | reverse complement strand
TAAACTATGATGGCTCTAGTGGTACCAAAATTAGAGACAAATCGGCCCATTGAAAAATTAGGCTAAAATCGGTTCAGACGGTCCAGGCCTATTCGAAGGTCAACCCACCTAGTAATAAAACTTGATGGTCCATGATAGTCGACTTATCAAAATTTCTATGATACTAAATTCCACGATAATTTAATCGTCGTGAAAAAAGTGTTCATGAACGTGTTTTGCACTGTTATAGTGATTGATGATATTGATTACATAGGTTAAGTTTTCAACATTTCACGGTTCATTAATTTGTGGATACCATAATGTATATGTTGGTCCACTATTAATTTCCCTTGTGAATAAGTTGTTGAATTTACATTTTCACATGCAAAGAGCTGCAAACAATGTGAAATCAAATTTTTAATTCACATTTTCATGTACAGCATGTTAACTGGGACCTGTATTTGGAGGTGTAAAGTGAACTGATCATGGCATGTTTCAAGAAGAAAATAACTCCAAAAACCCGTTCTCAAATTGGATCACAGACTGCAACTCACTAACATTACACCAGATTTATGTCCTCATATTGGATTCACTTTCATTCAAGAAGGATCTGCGAAACATTATCCCGACTTCTCTCAAATATTTCAAACGACGTATTACAATACCTAGTGCATTTAGTGTCAATCTTGCAACAAAATAGTTGTAAAAGGAAATTTTGGGCTCGCTGTGAACTCTACTTGTAGCTCGTTATACTAACAATATCAAAGGGCAGTCACATATATTACACCGGATTTTGTGCACTCGTTAGCCACAATTCAAAGCACGGTAAACTCTGCATCATTGACTTTTGAATCAAACACGATGACCAATTGTACAAATCAACACAATCTTAGAGCCACCTAAGAATAACATCAAAGTTTGTAAAAGGTGTACTGGTGGAAAGGATCAAGGAAGAAAAATAAGTTCAATTCTTGTCGATCGTCATCGTCCTGTTCAATGCTGTCATGTACATCATAGTTCATACCAAGCATGATGCACAAAAAACTCCACATTATTTATTCAAAAATAACATAGGTTTCTATGTCATTTAGATAAGAACATTGAATAGTAGACAGGCTATATCATTCTGAGATGACATATTTATCTAATTTCGATATCAAGATTTTAAACATGAATCACACTTACCTGGTAATTTCCAGTGCAAAGATGATAGGATATTCTGAACTGCACTCCTTTTCCAGCTTACTGCAGATCAATACATATTTTTCCAACAACAGTATTTTCCAGGGCAGGACAACAGATTCTAATGCTTTATAATAAAACAATGATATCAGCTTAGGTAAAATTATTACAATTTTTGTCAAATGATCGTCTAGAACAGACTTTTCATCGTCATTAATAGCTATTAAGCTATGGCTATATTATTTATCTTACATTCGGAAAAGGCAAATATCAAGATGCTAATCACGTAACATTTCTATCTTGAGAATCTAAGTATTTTCACTATCCTAAGAATAGTTCCTGGCAATCTTTTCTTTCAGGTCAGGAAGTGCTCAAAAAACAGCCTTCGTGTGAGAGTCAGTCCTGCAAAACATGACTACGATCTAAGGACCCATTTTTTTCTACTATTTAATTTCACAATATCAGAGCTCTCGCTGGGTGCCTGTTCAGCTTTAAATGTTCCAACCAGTTATTAAATTCAATCCTGCTGATAGCAACATGAAGGTAACAACTAGTTGACACTCGTCTGCATCACTGGAAAGGACCAGATCTTAGACGGTCCACCATCCTCCTGAAGAACCTTCTCATTGGCCCACCAGCTGGAACCAACGTTAGGCTTATCAGGATTTTCTCCATCTATATTATCGAAGTTGAATTCTTTGGATGATCCAAGGGTGATAGTCCGGTTCTTTCGGTGCTTCCTTTTATCCTCACCCTGTGTGGGAGCTTCATCAGATGTGATGTTAGAATTTACTCCAACAGGGTTCTCATGTACATTTCTCACATCTCCTGGGCTTTCCTCTCCAGTATGCTCAATGTTTTCAACAGACTCTTGCACAACTTCTGCGAAGGCTGCTGGTTTCTTTTCCACGCATCTTACAACTTCCTCTGCAGTTATCTCGAAAGAAACTCTGTGATTAAGCACAGTCTCATCATTTCGCAATCCATTACATTCATCTGGAAGTGGAATAATGTCTGAACTATCATGACATTTGGACGTGGCACCATCTGGAGGTAATGCACCAGATCCGTGGAATGATTTCCATTCACGAAGCACAATCTTGTCAAGGTTTAAAAACTTAGTATGGTTGCCATTTCTGAACTCGACGAAAAGGGGAAGTCCAGGAGCGCACTCAAGGTCAGGAAAAGGTGACGAGGTGCCTGAACCGGATTTGCCTGAGCTAGGTGAGATCAAATGGCTAAGCGGACTTCCAGGCTGAAGCTGATAAGACTGAAATTCATATGGAGATAGAGGGTATCTCTGACCACCTTCACCACTTTGGAAGCTGGGTTCAAGTAGCCGTGCGAATGGCACTTCAGGAGAGGAAGGTGTAGTTAAGTGAACTGATTCAGGGGGAGGAGTATAGGGGGCAGTTGATGGTTCAGTGGTAAACGTTGAAAATACAGGTGGAGAGACTAACTGAGTCTCATAAGCATAAGGACCAATGGCAAAAATTGAGGAACGGTTACCAGGAGAATATATATTTGTTGATATTGAGGTGAGCGATAAGAGGCCAGTTGGTGACTGGGCTGCTGAAGGAGGTTCTGACAGAAGGAATGATGCAGGAGAGGAAGGTGGTGCAACAAAAGGAAGTACTATGGAAAGTGGTTGGGATAGATTTTCAGCTGTTGGAGCATCTGCTCCAGTGGTTGGGGTTTCAGGAACAAGAGCAGCATGTCCAATTCGTTGTTTGTTTTTGTTATATCCAAAACACCAAAAATGTCTCCAGTAGCTTTTCCATCTTTTTTTCTGCATGTGAAATAAGAAATAACAAGCATGTAAACGTTGTAACTGGACAAACAGAAAGATATCTTTTGGGTAACAAAGTGTTGACATAAGAATGGGTACAAAGAGTATATACGAGCATCATAAACATAGAAATTAAACTAACTCATAGAAATGAGTTCCTTTGAAGTTCATAGAAGAACACAAGAAGAAACATGCCAAAATTATTTGACATACTGGTTTAGAAAATTCTTAAACCACATTTCAGCAGGTCCATTTGACAACTCTGCACAAGCAGGTCAATTATAAGTATCATTTTAAATTAAACGGCTAATAGCAAGTACAAAATTCGAGATTATAAGATATTGACCCATGTAATTGCTCCTCGGGGTTACATTGGGCATCTATTTGATGTATTTACCCCGGAAAAATAAAATAAATAAATGACCGATGCCACAATTGTCAATCTCATTGTTAAAGAAAAGAATCTGGATGTTAACTTGCTAATCACAATGCACTTCTGAAATCCCGTCTGATAATCAATATCAAGTAGCTGAAAAAAAAAATTCAGGCAAACAATAATGACAATAATGTTCAGTGTGCCACTTTTTTAGGCTGGTCGAAAGAATATTTCTTGGGATGAAAGATTCATTAGAAACCGCAACAGTAAATTTCATACTCCTCACGCGGAAGACATAAACACAACTAAAAATCAATTTGAGATTCCGTTTGTCAATTAGAATAAACGTCAAAACTTGGGACAGGGCAGGATGACATGTCGAATTATTTCTCATTCAAATCTGATAATAGTGGTGCCATCAGCAGATAATGACTCTCCCTTGATGCATACATGGCTGATAGTATTTTTGCAGTCTCCGACATATTATCAAAATCAAAAAATACAAATCATATACTATGAAGTACAGAAAACTGAGCAGAAATTAACTCTAGAAAAGTTAGAACGACAAGGCCATATTATTATGCTTTTTTTCATTATTTCATCAATGTATTGATACTATGGGCAGTATCTAATAGGGATGGAAATATTGATTGTGCCGGAGTGTAAAAAAAAAAGGGACACACACAAGCTATGGATGGGTGGCATACGTCACCTGGAGATTCAGCCGGTTGAAAAGTCATATACTAAGGGAAAAGAGTACCTGCACGTTCTAGTTCTGGTTACAAAGCTACTGTTAGTGCTGGTTTGTGGAGCTCACAACTCATTAACTCATAAAAGGACCATTTCTCCCCCAAACTCCCTTGCCTTCCTATTGAGTTCAAGCGAGGATATTTCAACTCAAGGAAAGTTTTTGCTCGGATAATTGAGTACTAAGATGGATCACTCATCTCCTCCATCATATGAAAAACAATATGAATTAATATATGCAAATTTTCGATTTGACATCAACTTCAGCAGGGCTCTAAGCTCTGTTAACACCAGCTCTAAGTAACGGTAATTAGTTTCAAGAATCTTTAATAATGCTGATTTAATAAATAAATGAGGTCGGTAATGTTAACTGCAAAAGGGGCTACCAAAAAGGGCAACACGATAGACTGATAACAATATTACATTAAGACGACGAGCAACGTCACTGTTATGTGCCTTTCTTTCTAATTATTGTTTTATTACTTTCTAGTTGTTGAATAAGTCTTATTAATCTTGTTTAGTTGACCTAGTATTACGGGAAGAACTGTTCTTCTCCTATTTGGTTGGGTAGGTGGTTCGGTAACTATTTCTCCTATTTTGTTGATGTTCGTTGTGGCAGACAAGGCTATTTAAAAGCCAAGTCAGTTCATGAATAAGACATGTTATCAATTTTCTTCATATACTTTGTATTTGTTGGAGGTCAAAGGTTCCTCAATTAACCTTAAACAGCTTTAAATTCCTAAATATCATCATAGGTAAGAAAGGAAATACGCAGTACGTACCACAGTGGTATTAGAGCTCTGGCATGGATTCAAGAGTGGAGAAATTGGAAGCAGATGTCAACTCTCTCACCATCGGTCAACAACAAATTCTTGACAAGTTGAATGAACTTTATGTTCAGTTCAACACCAAAGCTAGTTCACAACCCTCAAATGTTCAACCTGATCCGGAAGGTGAGAACTCACAGGCTCCGCTCCAGAATCTGATTCGGCGAATGGGCGACACCAGTGGCACATCACAGCAGGGGTCGCACTACGTACCCCGATTTATCAAACTTGATTTTTTGCGGTTCAAGGGAGAAGAAGATACGACGAGCTGGTTTTGTAGAGTGAATCAGTTTTTTGAATTCAATCATACCCCGGAAGAAGATCGAGTGGCTTTGGCATCCTTTCATTTGGAAGGAGACGCTCAATTATGGTATCAACTACTCAAACAGGAGAAGGACGTACTGACGTGGCAAGAGTTCCAGGATGGATTAGATCTTCGGTTTGGTGTTACAAAATTTCAAGATTTTTTCGGAGACTTGATCAAGTTGCAGCAGGTTGGTTCAGTTCGAGATTATCAAGACTCATTTCGAGAAATTGTTAGCTGAAGTGGGGCATCTTCCTCCAAACCGCCAAGTAAGTTGTTTCATCAGTGGCTTGAAAGAATCTATCAAGGCTGATGTACTAGCTGGCTGCCCTGCAACCTTGTCAACAGCCATCGGTTTAGCTCGACTATATGAAGCTCGCAATACATCACAGCACTGACCAACGATGACAACAGATTTGAGAAAAAGTTCTTTTCCTCAGCAGGAGGGAAAAAACAGCAACACCACTCTTCCAGTCCGACGATTATCACCAACAGAACTGCAGGAACGACATGCGAAAGGCTTGTGTTACAATTGTAACGAAAAATTTGTTCCGGGTCATCGGTGTAAAAAGTTGTTCCTAATTGAACTTTGTGAAGCAGAAGGAGACGGCGATGTAGTTATAGAAGAAGAAGAAACTGAGCAGACATCCTTGAATGACATGCCAGAAATTTCCTTGCATGCTATTTCAGGATCACGAGCACCAGAGACAATGAGAGTCAGAGGCAACATCGGGCGCATATCCACCATTGTTTTGGTTGATTCGGGAAGCACTCATAACTTCGTCAGTGAAGTTCTAGCAAAGAAGGTGGGCTTACAACCAGTACAAAGAGGACAGTTTGAAGTAAGGTGGCATCAGGTGAACGTTTATCTAGTCAAGGGAAGTGCAAGTGTGTAACGTTGCTCCTACAAGGAATTCATGTGTCTGCTGATTTTTATATACTGCCTTTGGAAGGATATGATATTGTTTTAGGCACACAATGGTTACGAACGCTCGGTCCAATCTTGTGGGACTTTGCAAAATTACAGATGAAGTTCAAAGTAGCAAAGGCAGAGGTGATTTTACTAGGAGAGTCGTGTCCAGCAAATCAAATAGTTGGGGAATGAAAATTCATCAAAGAGGCACGAAAAGGATATAAAGGTATGTTGTTCCAATTATTTTCTTTGGATAGTCCAAGGCCTTCACAATAAGAACATTATCAATCTTCTCACTAGCAATAGCTCCTAGAAAAATTCCAAGATATCTTTGAAGAACCAAACAGCCTACCACCCTCTTGCACACATGATCACAAGGTTCCATTAATACCAGGAAGTGGACCAGTCTGTGTTAAGCCATATCGATATCCATATTATCAAAAGACTGAGATTGAACGACTAGTAGCGAAGATGCTTACTACAGGAGTGATCAGGCCAAGTAACTGGCCTTATTCCTCTCCTGTCATTTTGGTTAAAAACACGACGGTTCCTGGCGAATGTGTGTCGACTACCGTGCTCTTAATAAGATCACGATCAAGGACAAGTTTCCGATTCCCATTATTGATGAGTTACTGGATGAGTTAAATGGGGCAAAAATATTTTCGAAGCTTGATTTGCGATGCGGTTACCATCAAATCTGAGTAGTTCCAGAGGATACTGTTAAGACAGCTTTCCGTACGCATCATGGGCACTACAAATTTTTGGTGATGCCGTTCGGTCTCTCCAATGCACCCTCAACTTTCCAAGCCTTAATGAACGAGGTATTCCAAGAATATTTGCGTAAATTTATTTTAGTATTTTTTGACGATATTCTTGTTTACAGTCGGTCTTGGAAAGAACACTTTCACCATTTAGAACTAGCCTTAACTGTATTAAGAAGTCACCAGTTGTTTGTTAAGAGAGAAAAGTGTCAGTTTGGGCAGCGACAAGTCCACTACCTTGGCCATGTGATTTCTGATGATGGGGTTCCAGTGGATCAAGACAAGATTGCCGCTATGGTTAATTGGCCTAAACCGACCACCCCAAAAGCATTGAGAGGGTTCCTTGGGTTGATAGGTTACTATCGCAAGTTCATCCAAAACTACGAGAAGATCGCGGGGCTGCTGATTCGGATGCTAAAAAAAGACTCATGGAATTAGAAATTAGCTCTAAAACATATTTGCAAGACTTGGTTCAACGAATCCAAGGAGATGAAGCCGTGGGACCATGGAAGCTTGTTGATGGAGTGATTTTTTTTAAAGAAAGAGTTTTCCTAGCTACAGATTCACCATTAATCCCTGATATAATTGAGCAGATTCATAACAGCTCTCATGAAGGGTATCATAAAACCCTCCAGCGGATTCGGGCCAATATTTACTGGACGGGAATGCAGAAAAAAATCAAGAAGTTTATTATTGCCTGCGACATTTGCCAACGCCACAAGTCCGAACAACTTGCTCCTGCTGGCCTTCTACAGCCACAGCCACAATGGATTTCATCGATGGTTTACCGGTATCTAAAAGCAAAACTACAATTTTTGTCGTGGTTGATTGACTGACCAAGTATGCACATTTTATTCCATTGTCCCATTCATATACTGCTGTTAGTGTTGCTGAGATTTTTTTTGAGAATATATTTAAATTGCATGGGATGCTGAGATCGATTGTTTGTGATCGAGATCCCACCTTTACAAGCATCTTTTGGTCAGAGTTATTCAAGAGGAATGGTACAAATTTTAATTATAGCTCTGCCTCCCATCCGCAAACCGATGGCCAGAGCGAGGTGGTGAATCGTACCCTTGAGATGTATCTAAGGTGTTTTTCGAGTTCGCGACCAAAAGAATGGTGTAACTGGTTAGCATGGGCAACTATTACAATACTAGTTGGCATTCGTCTATCAAAACGACCCCCTTTGAACTTGTTTATGGCAGGGCTCCGCCTACATTGTTGTCTTACATTCCTGGTGCTACTGCTGTTGAGTCTGTGGACAATCAACTACGGATTAGAGATCAAGCTCTTAAGGACTTGAGAGTCACGCTTCAGGAGTCGCAATCTCGTATGAAGAAGATATACGACCAACATCATACGGAATGAGAATTTGAAGTGGGAGACTGGGTTTATCAGAAACTCCAACCTTATCGACAGTCATAAGTGGCAATAAGAAAAGCTGCCAAGCTAGCTCTGAAATATTATTGACCCTTCATGGTTCTAAAGAAAATAGGAGCAGTTTCTTATAAGTTGGAATTGCCAGCAAAGTCTAAAATTCATCCTGTGTTCCATGTTTCTCTTTTAAAGAAAAAAGTTAGTTCCAGACATCCAATTCAAGGTGAACTTCCAGCTATTGTAATGGATACATGAACCATTTCCCCTACGACACAGGTAGTTCTCGATCGACGTCAACGAAAATATGAAGATGAAATTCTCATTCATTGGAAGGGACTCTCACCTGCAGACGCGACTTGGGAAAATCTTGCTGCTATGCAAAAGCAATTTCCTAACCATAGCCTTGAGGATAAGGCTGTTTTTTTAAGGGGAAGGGAGCTGTTATGTGCCTTTCTTTCTAATTATTGCTTTATTACTTTCTAGTTGTTGAATAAGTCTTATTAATCTTGTTTTAGTTGAGCTAGTATTACGGGGAAGAACGGTTCTTCTCCATTTGGTTGGGTAGGTGGTTCGGTAACTGTTTCTCCTATTTTGTTGATGTTCGTTGTGGCAGACAAGACTATTTAAAAGCCAAGTCAGTTCATGAATAAGATATGTTATCAATTTTCTTCAGATACTTTGTATTTGTTGGATACTTTGTATTTGTTGGAGGTCAAAGGTTCCTCAGTTAACCTTAAACAGCTTTAAATTCCTAAATATCATCATAGGTAAGAAAGGAAATACGCAGTACGTACCAGTCACTACCAACAACAATCTTTTCGATTTTAGTACAACGAATAACTTTCCGGATCCAAAAACTCAAATTTCCTTTTTTCCATTCTTTTTGTAGATTGAATAACTTTCTGAATTTAAAAACTCACTTTGAAGGACCTGGAAAGTTAGAATACCAAAAAAACCTTCGGTAAAAAATCACAAATGATATTTTGTAAGACAGTTGTGAAAGTATTCGAAATTGCTATCAATTTATCAGCCCTATGATGCCTTTGATATCACTAGACCTGTTGACTTTCTCTGATACATCAAAGCCTTTAAATCCATGAAAGGATTTAACCCCGAGTGATCAGCTTCTTCATCAAATGTTTACGCCAAAAGAACATATAAAATTCTCATCATCAAATGGAAAAAGAAAATTCAATACATAAAAATCGAATCATACAATCACCGGATTTCAAATCTCAGAAAACTAACATAAACAGACATTTGATGCTCAAACTAAGTTAAAACCATCAAAACTCAAGAAAACTCAAATCAAAAGCAAAATATTTTGTAACTCAAATTAACAATTCAAACTGAATTATCTAAATTCAGCAATAAATCTGTCGAAATCAACAGAAATTCCAAAAAGAAAAATCTTACCTTGACCGAATCTTGAGGAACCCGATTCTGATTATCAGCAGATGCGATCAAACTCGCGGCAGCGTTTATAGTCTCCAGAGCATCGTTTCCATTCACTCCTCTACTCATCGTTCTCCAATCAATCAAAAAATTCTCTCAAAATTTTCGATCCAAAAGACTTAAATTCATCTCAAATTTCTCCACCAAATCAAATTAAATACTAATAAAAAACAACTGAATAATATATATCTGCGAGACAGCGACACAGATTCAGAGGAAACAAAAGAACATTGCGTGCGTTTTTTTGCGTGTGTAGATACATAATGTGTATGTATAGGCTATAGCTATAGATTTGGAGGTCAAACACGGCAATGACTAGAAAGTGATTTGTCTATCACGTGATGATTAATACTGGTTAATTACTTAATTATAATTCAGTTCTATTAATTATTGTTTAAGGAATGTGAAATGACCAAAAAGGGCTTTTGTGAAATTGGCAAGTACATCTACTTCTTCATTACTTGGTGCGTTCAACCCATGTTTGGTGCCCATTATTTCAAAAAAGGAGTTTTAAATAGTATTTTTTAGAAGAATGTATGATTTAAAAGTATGAATTTTTTTTGAATTTACGTACAATATATTTTATTATGTGACTATGTGATTGAAAATGATCATGTACAAAAAAAAATTTTAAAACAATGGACACCAAACTGAGACTTAATTTGGCATGCCTTATTGGTGAAGGGTCACACGACCCACACCCAATTAGAGCTTGCCAAAAAGAAATTCAATGTGAATTTATTGGCATTGATTTATACTTCAATATGATTGGAAGTTTGGTAGGAAAGAATTAAATGACAATGAAAATTTTATTATTTTGTAGTTGGGTATTGTATAGAGAAATATTGAACTCACGTTAATGTTATATAATTTTTACGTAACATAGCATTTCTTAAATAAATAAAAAATGTTATTTTGTGATCATCATCATTGGTCAGAGGTTCAGAGTAGAAGTGGATCATTTGAGCTACAAGCTTTGTGTGGTCTACAAGACAAATTGAAAGAAAAGATTGACCACTTAGTGATTTTTACGGTTGTCGATTCTGAACCAACCTCTTCTAAATTATAAGCTGTCCATGAAGAACTCTTTTTTATATTTCTTTAAGTGCTAGTCCAAGTACTTAATATGAAAGTAAAAGTGGAGTGAAAGTTTATTTGACTTGAATTTTGAATTTGAACTTGAATCCTACCTAATTAACGAAGCGATTGAAAAGTCATCGGGCTATTCCCTGTCGAGTCCCCGTCTGTTGGGTTCTCTTCTCGGCAACAAGCAATCACTTTATGATTATTCAACTCTTCTACTAATAATGGTTAACGTGACCTATATCAAAGGCATTGAAACTTGTTTTTATATAATAATACTAAATTGGAGTGGGGAGCTTCCAAGGGCATTTTAGTACTTTGGGGGCAAGTTAGAAACAATTAAATGATTAAGTAATAAAGTAAAAAACTTTTTTTTTAAATTAAATGCTGGTACGAACTTTTTACTTTATAGTAATTACCGAGGAAAGCTTTTCGTAATCATAAAAACATTAGTGTGCACGTGTGCCCATCCATTTCTCCACGCGGTATGTTTGGGACCCACGCCGAAAATTCTCCACCTTTATCCGCCACCTAACCTCTTCTGCTCCGCCGCTTCTTCTCTCTAAATTGGCGGCCGAAATCTTCGTGCACTCCTAACAAGGGACAGCAAATAATATTAAATTCATTGTAAGTAGTAATTTGTAGAGGTATCAATTCGGGTGGTTCGGGCCAGGTCGGCCCGTCAATATATGAGTTCGATAACGACTCGCATGACAAAAAAGCCCGCCCGTTACGGGTTTCGGGCCGGTTCCGAGTCGGCCCACTTACATGGTATTTATCAGAGCCCATTTGAAATGCATTTTATTTTTGCGTTTGCTTCTTGTAGAATAATTTCACGAAAACGTTATTTTAAGTCAATTTTCTTTAAAAATATTTTTAGTCAGACAAAGTCCTTCCAAAAATTATTTAAACGTGTTCAAGAATAGTTTTTTCAATTTCAAAAGTAATTTTTTACTTTTTGAAAGTTACAAAACATATCATTAACTTGTTTTAGGTTCAAAGTCCAAGTAGAAATAATGACCAAAGGAGTTGAAAGTTCAAACTTTAGAAGCAACTTCTTGGATATTAATGAAATGTTATGTGGAAAGGAACTAGGACCTAACTCTTTATGACTTCTTAGTTTTTAGCCCACAAAAAGTGCAAGTAATATGTTAAAACCTAGGACAGGCAGTCCACCTGGCTTATTTTGCCTAACTATAGTGGTTACCCACCTTTTACCTATTCAGCCCTTGTCTGGCACACACGCTTTCAAAATACATTATTCATAACTCATTTTTAATCATACGTTTTTCAATAAAATAATATTTTCTATCACATCAATAACTTTTTTTTTATATTTTAACGATATATTTCTCATAATATCACTATTTGAAATATATTTTTTCCTCAATAATATCAATGAAACAGACGCTCAATTTGTTCGGCCAAAAATACTTGCTAATTACAAATTAGGGCCTACGGTATTTAAAAAATATTATTCAATTTCATTGATACCTAGTACCAATCTGCCTATCAAATAATTGATTGAACATCTTAAATACGACATGTATCTCTTTATTTAAGGTGTATAATCATGCAATAACACTTGTCGGACAACTAAACTAGAGCCAATCTAAAGAACATTACTCACACTATTTTGTGATTATCAATTTAAAAGACTTGATCGTTACCAAAAATAATTTTCTATTTTCACACAAATCAAAAACTACAGCATCACACGATGTAACATGTTATACCCAACCAATAAAGTGCAAATGAACAGTGACAGTACATTATAAAAGAAAGAAGTGTCATATTTTTCGAAGCGAATGAACCCTCCTTTGTAGGAGTTGAGGTTTAACAACGTAGGGAAAATATCATGTACAGATGAGAGCCAATCGAACTGCAAATTCAGACCCTAGGGGTCGACTTTCCCGGCAACTTCTTCATCACTGGACGCGTATTCATCTTCACTAAGCTCCTCGTCACTGGATTTTTCTTCAGGTGCAGCACCGGCATCTTCAGGCTTGGCATATTTTTCACAATATTCTGAAACAAGAACAAGAAGACGACACTAATAAAAGCATATAGAGAGTCAACGACAAACAAAATCAACTTCAATGGATCTTGGTAGCTATTTTGAGTACAATACAGAAATTTTTCCATGGGTTTGATAGCTAATAACCATAGAAACATACATATGGGATGCAAAATGTTGACACGGATATGATATATGGACGAGTTAGATATCAACAGTATGCACACGTGTATGTTTTTCCCCACGTTGCTCAACATTAGTGAATTTATTCACCAAATTATTGTCAATGACCAAGTGTATATAGAGGTCTCATACTATATCCAACAACTTCCACCACATGAAATAAATATAGCACAAGGTAGTAAAAGATCATTTCTTTTACATTTACAAGTATAAATACGTCTATATGCTATTTCACACTTCTTTTAAATGTATAGCACGGATACTATTGATTGAACGATCCCTGAACATGAAATATAGACTGAAAGAGTAAATATTAGCCCAAGAAACAGATGCATAATCTTTGCCCCATGTCAGTCTTCCTCATATTGATGAAGACGAGCACTTTCCTTGAGCCCATTGTTCTCAAGTGAAAACTTCCTTGTTATTTTTTCATCCACAACACTCCAGGTCAAGCTGACGAGCATGTCATATGACGATTCTTTCACCATTTGAGTGTCAAGTACAGAATTAAAATACAACCTTTTCAACCAGTGACGCCAGTTTCCTGATTCCATTTTTATCTAAATTATAGTAAATGGACTTCTAATATCAATTGGAATTAGATATATATCCTTTCAACATAACCCAGGTCAAAGAAGGGACCCAACAAAGTACAAAAGTCATAATATTTTAGAAAATGAACTCTTACTCGAAGAGAGCATGCCGCATAAATAAACTCAAGCTTACGCATCAAATAGGGATCCAATTCGATATTTTCATTAGGAGGTATGGGAGAGGAATTAGAATGGAATAAGTTTAATTCACATGGAAAAAATATTTCTCATTGATTCTACCTTCGTGCTAAACCATATGATCAAGTATCCGATGTTGTTCAAGAAGTATCTCAACATATGTCCAAATTAGTACTTCATTTTAGCGTTTTCAAACATGGGCAAAAGAGTGGAGGACGAGTCAGGAGAGACAGCGGACATGGAGACTAATCAAATGAGGAAGCATTCAAACAGAGGACAGCTGAGCAACCTAGGACAACCATTTGAACCAACGGATTGGCCAGTGTCCCAACTAACCAAACATGACACCCAGATGAGGATGAACACCTAGAACAGATAGGGGATACAGAAAAATCATAATTATTTCAATCATGACCAAGTATAATCGTTTCCTAAAACACAACTTGGGATGGACAAAGTTACTAAACACTTGGTGTTCCTCAAAAGATTTGATGATCAAGTCTCAGCACTAGTTGAACACCAGTTCAACATCAACTCACTAAATCGGCTCAGAATGCAGGATAGTGGGTTCCAAAGAAGGAAACTTTAGCAAAGTCAAGAACTGAAGATGTGGACATATGGCATCTCCACCTTCAAACACACGATAAAATGAGTTCCACTAAAGGAGATCGTGCTCTGTAAAATGCAGGAACAACTCCGCCCGTGTTAGTTATGATACATCTATAAATAGCGGTTGTCTAAATCATTTCATCATTTAAACACGCATGTAATAATAAATTCCTACTTAATAAGTTAGCAACATACTAGAACTCTGTCAATACTTTTGAAGAATTTTCCATTATCTGCTCTCAAACCTCACAAGAAATGACCCCTAACTTGATTGTCAGAGTGTAACAGGTCAGCTAACACGCCATTGTCGAGGCTCTTTAGTTTTCAATATCTATGAAGTGAAGTTGGGCTCGTATCCTGAAAGTAGTGGACGAGTATAGTCTCTTTTGAGAATCAATAGTTCCCAATTAGACAGCTAGAATTTATTTATTTTTTTCTTAGATGACCATATCATCTCTTTATATAGTAAACTCTATACGGTATACTAATCTCATGCTAATATGTTATAACAACTATTAAAAGTTGTAGACATTGTTAATTGACCAAATCCCAACAAACAACAATTTCAGATCTTCATCATAATTGTCCTCATAAATTCATCAGAAACTGCACTTGCCAAAAAAAGGATAAAAAATTTCTTCTCATTTCAAAAATCCTAACGTGAATTGGATTAAATTTAATTTTTCTATTTAAACTTGAGTTCCAACCCTTCCTACTTATTGTACTTCACTTTTTAAGTGAGCAAAGGTTAATGAGTCGATAGTTTCCCTATCATCAATTCCTCCCTTTCCCTCCGGTCCTTCATCTATATAGAGAATTATGGAACAAGCAACTAGTTAAACAAAAGACAAGGACCAAGTATCTAACTAAGCTCTTAGTTCATATATATCAAAGTTGCTGCTCAAAATGTTCTTATATTTTATAGATAATGTTGATTCATTAATTACAGAAACCACCAGCCAAGAACTCTTGACTTATTGGGGCCTTTCCTTTCAATAAGGACTCAATAATGATGATAGACTGATAGAGTAATAGACATATTATTCCTAACTTCCAAGATATTAAATTCTAGGTATACTTAGACAAGATGAGCCAGTTTATGCATGTAAACTTTGATGCAAATATCCTGGAAATATATCAATTCTCAGATATTGCAATTCTAGGCTGGAACCATTTCACCTTCAAAAAAGACTATATTTTGATTAAATTGAACCAGCTTACAAATCAGGAATTTCTTTTAGATTGCCACACTTTCTTGCCATTAGTTACAAACCTGAGTCAATCCACGTATTGGGACTCCCAAATTGATTTCCTACACCATTTTCACTGAAGGTTCCACAACGAAAATACTTAATGCCACAGGCGAGTCTACATATCATCTTCATTCTAAATGTGATTGCAGATACTGTACAGAGCGTCGGAAAAATGAGAGACTGAATGATGAAATTGCCTTCATTCTAGAAAGGAAGGAGAATGAAATTTATGTGTAGGGTTGTGTCTTTTAGTTTACAAGACTGACAATGCTGTCTTTTGTTCAAAAGACACTATGACCAAGAGGTTTGCCCATTCATCTAAAATGTTGCACCCTTTCATCTCTCATGTCTTTTCTTCTAACAATTCACATCTTTCATTTAAAATTTGCAACCCTTTGAAGATCCATGACCTTTCCAAAGGCTATAAAAATGCGGCTTTTCTCTTTAAAAAAATCATCTAATTTTCAGATCGATTACTCTCTTTAATTCTGTAAATTTCTCTCATGAAGTTCAGCAATTCCTACTTTCAGTTTGAAGTTTGAGTCGGTCACAAATTAGAAGTTGTGTTCACCAGTTCCCCTTGGAACGAAACTCGTTCTATCCCAAGGGGCAATTGCTCGAAGACATTCAGCACCATGACCACAAAATTGTCTAAGGAGAGATGCTTAACACATCTGCTAGGATATTTTCAAATTACTTTTCAAATAAACTGAAGTTCAATCTTAATGTGATTATCGAGTGATGATTTGCATGGTTATATATTGCAGTATATTCCTAGTATTGCATGAACAACACAAAACTTTCCAAAATCCATGCTGAGATAGGGGATTGATCCAGCATATAAGGATATACGGTACCATCGAAACAAACAAAAGAGGTGTCTACCAAAGCTCAGAGAATAATCCAGTTGTACTAATAGCAGATCCCCTATTTTGTTACAAAATAACCACAAACATACATGAGGTATATGTGGTGCCATGGCAGGTGGGTCATTAATGAATGAAAACAAGTTTTGGTAGAAAGGATGTGTGGAGGACCAGTTAGGGACCACCACCAAGTCCAAGTTACAACAATTTTTATAAAGATGAAACTATAGGATAGAGGAGGCAGATAAGTTTAAGTTAGACATAGTTGAATGATTCAAAATTGTTTCTTTACGTATTTGAGTACGAAATAGTAACAGATGAGACTTCAACACAAACTTCTTAGTGGTCAAAAATAGCTCAATACAGGCAGCCTAATGATTCTACATAACATAAAGATAACCCAAAATAAAAAGCATAAAGAGCTGATTAACTGAAATATTTAAGTGGCATACACTACTATTCAGATTCTGTCATTACAGAGTTGGAAGTCTCAATGGCCCAAAACTTGTGCCAGACTCAAGTCGAAAGAGACGCAGGGGAAGAAGCACAGATATTTTGAAAAGTAAATCCATGCAGTTAACTGGTAGTTATGTGTGACTTCTATTTTTATCATTAGTGTCCTATAGGCAATAATACAAATAGGTAAAGAGAAGAATTTCATAATATATGCCAGATATTTTAAAAGAAACGTCTACCAGGGATGCTAAAATACTTAAAAAGTTTCTACCTTTAACTCTTTGGTCATAACTGTTGCGATCCCGCATCATTAGAGCTGCTGCCTCTCCATTCAGAGGATCTGATGGATTTGGGTATAGAAGAAGTTGTGGAAGAAAGACTTCAAACACATTTACCAGATCTGAAAATGAATAAATACCTCAATCAAGCTGAAGAATCAATCATTTTATCTAAGTACAAGAGAGTGAATATCAGTGATTTGGGTTAAATTACCAAATCCATTCATCGGACAAAATTCTAGGAAAATCAACTTACCAAACATAGGGCTCCATGTCTGATTGATGACATCTAAACACACTGAGCCTGACCTGTTGACAAAACATGAAAATGCAGCACTTGAAAAACTTTCGTCCAACAAGCATTGAAATTAATAACAAGTGAATACCGTCATCTGAACAAGCCCATCATCTAAACAAGCTAAACACTAGGGTAGACAGTCTGTGAACTCACATTTCATCAACATTTGGATGGTATATCTTGTTCACAAAACCAATGGAAGGAGATTTGTACGGATAAGCATCTGGAAGCTCCACCCTTATCCTCCACACGCCACCTTGATAGGGGCCTGCAAATACAATTGAATTGGAAAAAATACCCTTTTTGATCAAATGCACAAGCAACCAAATATGCCATCAATGAAGGACTTCGTTAGTCATTGAGACAAATTAGTGAACAGCTATCCTGCCAATTCAAACCCTAACACAGCAAAAACCATATCAGACCCCTTTCAGAAAAGACTTTCTATCAACTCACTCAAAATAAAATAGAACAATCAGAATGTACAAAACCTTTCACAGAATTAATGAAATTCAAGATTTAACTCAAGAACAATCTGCAATCCAAGTTCCAAGATACTCCAATTAGAGATTAAACATGAGTGCAAAAGCTATTACTTTACCAATAGATTGCACGATATTTTCAGCTCAATCAGAAAGCTACGCAAGTCAAACACAGCTCAAACTACTAAACCGAAATAATCTTTACAAATATAAAATAGAAAAAACGAAAACCCAGAAAATATTAAACCAAACCCAACATAAATATTGGCATAAGACTTCATATAGATCAAAAAATGAGGGCAAAAGATGGGTTTTATCAGAAATTATTACTATCTTTGGGTCCATGAAATTCCACATAGAACTCTTGCATCCCATCATTGATCATCTCCACCTTATAATCGCTCATCATCCTAGTACAAACCAATCCAAGAAATAAAAATTATCAAAAAAATAAATATATAAACCCCAGCTAAAATGATTACATGTATTTACAAAATTAACATATTAAAATTTCATTTACAGCTTCATCAAATCCATTTCTCTGCGTTTGCTTGGGGAAGACATGTCTCTTGATTTTTCTGTTTTCTTTAACTTTTCCTGGATTGAAATTTGACGATGTTTATATATACAGATAAACTGTGCTCAAGTACACAGAGAGAGGTCTCAAGGCAGTTCAGACATCAATGAGAGAAATCAGGACTACGCTTTAGATATATTTTTGTACGTATATTAATTTTTATTTTTAATTTGGTGTAATATTTTTTAGTTACCATATTAATAGTTGATTGTCAATTAAAATTATAATTTATTTTTCTCTCTTCTTATCAATTACACATTTTTAATAAAATAATATTATATGTAATTCAAAAACTTTTTCTTCATTTTTAATCATACATTTTTTTCAAAAAATCACTATTTCAATCATTAAAATTTCAAATAACGACAGATACTCATTTTTCTTTAATGCACAATTATTGCACTTTTGCAATTACCTAACTAGTAATGAGGACAAATTTAGTAGCATATTAAATATTGTTTGATTATTTAAAATAAAGATTCCAAAAGTCAAGTTTGTCGATCACTTTTTAGAGTAACTTGTGTACTATTGTAGTCACCTTCCTCGTCTACTAAAACGATTGTTGGAAAGAAGAAAAAAATAACCCAAATTGGAAGTTCGACGAAACTTGAATATTTTATTATGAGAGTAAATAAATTAATTTTAAAATATTTTTTATTTTTTTCATATAAAGATTGACAAAACACATTTTCTCAAAACACATTTTTACCCACACATTCTTCATTAAAGTTATATTACATGTAAATTCAAAAAATTTTCTTAATTTTTAACTATATATTCTTCAAAAAATTATTATTGCACAATAATTTTTTTTTTTCCCAAAACCTCATTAAAATGGAGCCCAAACAAAGGCTTATTGTTGTAGAGCAACCTCGAATCATGAATCTATGCATCTATTACTCGTCTTTTCAAAAGATCTCACATTAGGTCAATTGCTTCCATGTGAAAAAAAGAGATGAATTGACTCTATAAAGAATGGTTGTGCGACTTGCGAAAAATGAATAAATATTCATGCTTGTTTTAGTTCGTTCATGATTGATCTCTCTTAAGAATGACTATTCAAATCGACAAATCACATAAATTACTATACACATGTATTTCTTTTGTGGTGGAATCTCATTTTGATTTATTGATTACCCTAATGAACTTTTGAGACAAGGTAATTTTTTTGCTACTAAAAAGAAAAAGACTTGGATTAGTCAAATTGAATAAAAAATCGTGTTTTTTCATCAAAATTGTATTGATTATGAAAACATTCATGACACTTGATTTTGTAGACATTGTGCCATTATGATAGGTTTTCAGTTGTCGGGTTAATCTAATTTCAATTATGCTTCGTGTACAGTTAATTTGACAACTTTGTTGACAAATGATGATTTCAGTTATGCTTCATGTACAATTAGTTTAACAACCTTATTGACAGGTGGTGAGGTGACATGCATCATGGCATCTGATTTGACTTTATCAACAAAGGTGTACAAATCATTTGTTCAAGTAGCTTAATTGATCTAATTTTAGTAGCGAAATAGATAATGACGTCCCATTCCATTTCCCCTTTCGATATTGTGAAAGTGAAAAAGAGATCAACATCAAGAAAAAGAAAAAAAAAAAAAAAGTACAATTATAGTCTACCAATTACTTTCTTAAATTTCTATGCATGAAAAGTATAAAGGGTCGTGCTATAGTACCCGCGTGGGTGACCGCGGGGATGACCGCACACACACATACATGAGGTCGGGATTATTTTATTCACGTGGGACCCGGGCCTGGGCTGTGAGTGTGCGGTCATCCATGCGGTCACCGGCGCGGGTCATTTAGCAAAATCCAAGTATAAAATATTAAACCCTTGTGCACGCTACCATTCATTGTCAGGACATTTGTCATTATTTTTTCAAAGGCCCACATCCCACCATGAGAACGGTAATGTTTCTTCTAAGCAAACAATAAACATAGTTTAGTCTCCCAAGAAACAACAACACATAAGTTGAATGATCAGGATTTTGTCTACGGGATTTGTTTTATTAATCACTAGCTCGAAACAGATTTTGAATCAGTTTGACAGAACTTTTAATTTTATTTTTTGTAGAAGAGTTTTATAAAAAAAATTATTAATTAGTATTTGGAAACTAATTTCTAAAAGAACTTTTCATTTGAGGAAGCAATCATGGAGCGACTTTTTTCTAAAAACTCGTCTGGAAACATTTTTTATAAAATTAACCAAAAAGATCCAAAAACAGTTTTTAACTTCTCAAAAATTATACCAAACAGGCCTTTGTAATCTTTGTATTTTTATGTAGAATTTAAACAGTGTCCTAACCTGAAATAATTGAAAAGTTCTTATGATTGAACATTTATCGTATTAGCCTTTTGCACCGTCTCTGAACTAATTCTTCTTTAACAAAATCAAATAGTCTTTCATCCACTCGATCAATGGAGAGAAGCGTTCGAATAAAGTCGAATGTCAAAAGATTATTCTTCTTGTTTCAAGAAGATCAATGTAAAGAAATGTAAAATGCTCTAGTATTAGTGTAATACACAAGGAATAATGAAATTATGCAATAAATTAATTGGACAAGATCACAAAATATGTATTGAATTATAATAAAATTAAAGATAGTTATGAAGGATGTCATTCCATGTAATCGTGGTAAACCCCTCACCCATCCATTATCATTTGATCATGGTTTACTCAAACTTGAGATCCACTCTTAATTTTATTAAGAAAAAAGAAATTACAGAGAATTCTTAACAGAATCTCTATCAACGTTGATGTGATCGTAGATGATTGGATCTTTTTTTTTTCCTCTTTCCATCTTTCAATCAATTCCCGCCATGTGTGGTCTGTCAAAGTTTTCTGTCAAATTTTTCTATACTTATAGCATGATTGTTTTGTTAATTTATCTTAATAGCAAAATCATGATTTAATCTCTTAAAAAATTTCAAGTGAAAATCACATGAATAAAGTATACAATAGTATTATAGTACGGATGAGAATATAATTTTCTGACCTCCATTAAAATTATAACTCATTTTTCTATTTCTTCTTATCAAACACACATTTCTCAATAAAATAATATTATATGTAAATTAAAAACTATATCTTTTTTTAACCACACATTATTAAAAAAAATAATATTCTAAAAATTAAAATCTCAAATAATGGGGGCAAAAGATTGGAAAAATATCTATTTAAAGAATTTATGAAGACACATTATTTAGCCCTTGTTTAAGTCTCATGTTGGAGAAAAAATGAGTTTTTGAATAGTGATTTTTGAAAAATGTGTCATGAAAAAATAAGAAAAAACTTTCGATTTACATGTAAAATTATTTTATTAAAGAATGTGTTTTTCAAAATAAATTTTGAAAAATGAAATTTTAATAAAATTGGGATCAAACAAGGACTTAGTCTCAAAAGCGTGTATTATATATAATTTACAAGAGGATTCCTTAGGATGACCAAACTAGTGAGAGAAAATAAGAAGCATATTTAGCTCGAGATTAAAATCAGATTTTCAGTAGATTTTGATAAAAGTTGATGAAACGTGTAGTTGAAAAGTCTTGATACCCATAAAATATATGATTAAAAATAATTGGTAATTTTGTCTTAAATTAAAATTTGGATTTTAATCAGTACAACTGTACAGGGCTTAATTTAAAGAATTTACGAAGATATATTTTTTAGTCTCGACAGGCGTGAAATAATATACTAAGAGATAATTCCTTAGGATGACACTAGTGAGAGAAAATAAGAAAAAGTCTCCATTTGAAACTTTTTTAAAAGATGACTCCATTAAAAAAAATTAGATTTTCTTCTGAAAAATAAACGCCTTTCTTTTTTTTTTCCTTTATTGACGATTCATAAAAATGGAGTACACGTTTGTATAGGTAGGAACCTGACTAGATCATATGCCTTGATAGGTTTCGAAACCTTTTTATTATGCTAATTCAAAAGATATTATTTACCATAAAAGAGTCTAAACGTTCTTTAGGTAACTTTTTTGGTGGCATCTATATCAAATCTTTGATGGATTGCTCCACTTGATCATTGGCTCATTGTTAATCTAATCATAGACCACCCTTTTAGCCTTTTTTTTTTTCTTGTATTATGCTTGTAATGATTCTCTCTTTATTTAGCATCAGTCATTGACCAAAATTGATTAAATAGTGGCACCGTAGTCATGAACTACATGAAAGTTGCCCCCTTTTTGAGTTTTTCTAACCGAATGGACTTCTCTCTCTCTCTCGCCTTTTTCAAATTGATTAGGGTGTAAAATATCCCCATTCTTTAGAGAAGTTCTTCGAGCAAACCTATACTTTCTAAGCAAATGCTATCAAGATCACCAAAGGCAAGAAGTTGCGATGACGGAATTCTCTCATCAAAGAAATTGAGCAGTAGCAACTACAGAGTCCTTACACTAGGTGAATCCATTTTTGTGCGAGGCATGATTAATTGGATAGGGTTAAAGTGGTTATCGAAATCAATATCCTTTATTGAGCTTGAGGAAAGAAGTGAACTATGAGGTTAAAGTCTTTCGATTCAAGTTTTACTTAGATCATAGAAGAGGAATAAAAATTGGGCAGCACCACCATAAAACAAGAGCTTATGTACATAAACAAAGATGATCGTTGTGGCCTCTACCAGATAGAGCTCCTTCCCATCTATCTTGACCAAGAATAGGGCCCTAGCTGGCTGAAAGGCGAAAGCGAAACCGTCGACGCAATTTATAAAGAGTAATGCTATTTGCAGTCGCTGACTATTGTAGTCGCCAAACGTGACATACATGTGACAATTAGTATTTTGATGTATTACACAATAAAAAACTACCACATTAATACATCAAATCACTAACCGTTACATGTATACCACGTAGAGCAACTAGAGCATTGAACGACTGCAAATAACATTATTCACTTATAAAATCCAGGAATCCATCCAAAAAACAGAGATGAACATTTTTTTTATGTTTACTTCCTGTAATTCAGCAAAACTTGGCCATCTTAGTTTGGCAGCATTAAAAGATATTTACAGGGCAACAAATTATAAGTATGATGTCCTGTACCAAAAAGCTACTTCAATATCGACTGTAAAAGTTTAGCCCATGCTGCAAGACAGCCTCTTCCACCACCAAATTGCAACTTCCAAATGTCTATTGTTATCTGATCAAGATTTTCACAAGAAATGAATGCTTTACCTGTAAACACAGAAAGAAAAAGTAGTTGTACAAGCTGCAAAGAAGCACGTATCTACTATGCTACGCCAAATCCGTACACTCCTTATTCTGGGTGCATTTGATTGACCTCGCGCTAGTAATATTGATTGCTTTATAGCCAAAACTATCACCTATCGATCCACACTCCTTTTCGTCATCATCACTGTCAATATCATTTGGACATACCCGGTTTTGATAACTTCTGCGTTGGACAAGGAAAACATTGAAATAGTAGCTAACCAATTGTTCCCTTGTCTTGGAAGGTAAAAACCGGCGAGCATTGTTCCAAAACTTTTTGGGGAATGCAGCGTGTAATCTCATTGTATCCTTAAATCTCTGTTCCTCTTCTTTTGTCCATGACAGTGAAACCTCTTCTCCCATGCGATTGAATTGCCAACGGTAGAATGGCAAACCAAGTTCACACTTGAGTTTCAATCTCTTCTCGGCAATGTGAAACCTCATACATTCAACAGAATTTTGGAATTGACAATTACACAAATGCTGTCTTCCCTTCCCAATGGGATCCAACTCAACTATGGACTTTCCTTTGCCATCTTCTGGTGGCCAAATGTGTGTGCCTAGCCATTTGGAATCACTCTCGGTAAGCGCACCAGTCCATTCAGGGATCTTTGCTTGGAAGAGAGGACCCACAAAAACATGTTTCTCGGACTGATCCTGTGAATTTGTAGTCGCAGCAACTGGCTCTTTTAGGCTACTCTCCACATTTGCCTTCTGATGAATATTAATATTACTTGTACCAGCTTCAGACGAGTTGCAACGTGAACATGGGTGAGATACTGTCAAAGAAGGTTGCCGTGTGCTGCGTATTAATTTTTCTGCCGATTGGTGATTGGGAACATTATCCTCGTAAACCGAAGGATGCACCCTGAGCTTCTTCTGCTGGTCCTGGTTGATTTTATGATGCGCTCAATAAAAAATTCGAGGAATATAAAAATGACGAATAAAACACACAAACGATCAAAGAGTCCAATAACAGATGTCAAAGCGTATTCACATCAGGAAAAAATTAATATAAATTTTCAGCTCTTTTTTTTTTTTTTCAATTCCTATCAGCAGTGTGACATCAATGAATTGTATAGTAATGAATCACATGCGACCTATTCAGTCTCAGGTGCATTTACTTTGTCATTGCAAAATTTACCTTCATTTTTGGAGAGGTAAGGAGAACTATCTTGTCGAAACATTTAGTAAGGTTGTGATATTGTAATCAATTCTCTAGATTATCAGAGAAACAAATAGAACCATTGGTGTAATGGTTCATCACACATCAATCAAACTAGGGATGGTAACAGGACGGGGCGGGGGATGGGGAGGTATCAATCAAACTAGGGATGACAATGGGACGGGGCGGCGTACCCTCCCCCGCCCCGTTACCCGTTTAAAGAGGGTCGGAGGCAAAACGGGACGAGGCCCTTGCCCCGTTTACTACCCCGATTAATTTTTTTTAAAGTTTATGATAATTCATTTTATTGTCCCCATTCATTAGAATGAGACAATAATATATTTTTTAATATTTACTTATTTTTAAAAGTTAAATTATTCAAATATATTTGGTAAACTAAGACATTTATTGTTTGTCATATTTTTTAGATAATTTTAGTTGTCATTTTCTACTAGAATTAATGAAATTTTGTGAAACTTTCCATTTAAANCCGATTAATTTTTTTTAAAGTTTATGATAATTCATTTTATTGTCCCCATTCATTAGAATGAGACAATAATATATTTTTTAATATTTACTTATTTTTAAAAGTTAAATTATTCAAATATATTTGGTAAACTAAGACATTTATTGTTTGTCATATTTTTTAGATAATTTTAGTTGTCATTTTCTATTAGAACTAATGAAATTTCGTAAAATTTTCCATTTAAAGTATTGAATTCTAATTAAAAAAAAAAATTAAACGGGTGGGGCACCCGTTACCCGTCCCCACCTCAGGGCAAAGTTACCTGCCCCGTCCCCAACCCAAATACCCTATTAAGCGGGTAATCCCTGCCCCGTTCGGGGGGGGCCGGGGGGTATCGGGGTTTGTTGGCATCCCTAAATCAAACCACAAAAATAAATAGTTTGCTTAAGTATTAAGGCCAAGGTGCTTATCAAGTGAGATTGTATACCCTCTTCTTGAGGCAATTTTGACCATCCAAATTCGTACCGCTGCACCTCAAGTACAATTGTCAATTAATTGGAATGATTCGAAGTAAGAATTTCACTACTTTCATCATGTCTTCACATAATCAAAGGTTGATCAAAGAACACAAGCGCAAAGACAAGTACACAAGCAGACACATTAAGCCATAAACCTTGGTCTCTCCACTGGAAAAATCTCACATCCTTATCTCTCAAAAAAATGAACAAGCAGTTGTCTTCATGAATCAAAACAACAACAATCACAAACGTCTTCATGAATCTAAGCAACAACGATAAAAAACTAAGCATTATTATAAGTTTGGCATTATTTACGTGCTTCCTTTTTGGCCATTTTGACTGATTCATCGATACTATCTACCAAAAGATCATTCACACCACATCATACCATATTAGATTTTGGTTCACTTCTGCATCTTCTAACATGTTCTGACGGAAATATACGAGTCTTGTACAAGAGTTTTTTTAGGTCTACGCCATATATATCCAAATCACCTAAGTTGTCAATTCCTGTTTCTTATATTATCTATTTAGCAAGTGTAGGGAATTGAGGTTCAAACCCAAAAGGTTAACCCAATAGTTGAAGTAGCCCACTCTCTTATAAACTCATTATATACGTGACTTTTAACAGAAGTAGGACTTTGTTTAGTCCTTGTTTGGTAGAAATTAAAATCAGATTATTAGTAAATTTTGATAAAAGATGATGAAATGTGCGATTGAAAAGTTGTGAGTCCCATGAAATGTGTGATTAAAATTAACTATTGACTTTGACTTAGATTAAATCTAAATTTTAATTTTCACCAAACTGGGGCTTAAACTTTACGAATAATCTCCGTTCGAAAGAAGTACCATATCATCTCGCACCCTCCACTCTACTGTCTTGAGAGCTACTCATAGATTATTTTGACCTTTGCCATCCAGCTCGAGGGGCCAACAACTTCGTTCTACTGCTACCAGAGATTTATCTTGTGTGTCCATACAACTTAATTTAAATCCTATCTTTGATACCACTTGTAGAGAATTGAATTTCCACCCCCAAACAAAATGTGAGACTTTGTTTGCACTTTCACAAAAGTATGAACAACTAACCCACTCATAACATTCTCATTTCATTTCTTGTACTACACTAATTTATGGATATTTTGTCATTCAAGCATAAAGTATAGCTAGTCTAATGATCAGATTATGTAACCATAGCTTTCTTTATTTCGCAAGTATTGTACGGTCACAAAATCCATATAGCAATTAACTACTTCATTCAAACTACTCAAACCCTATGCATTACATCATTTTTACACCATTCTTTCTTATCTATAATAGAGTACCTTAAACAATCTTTCTTTGAACCAACATGAATCTCTCTAGTCACTCCACAATCATCTTTACTTCCTACTATGACTACATGGACATTTTGTCTTAATCATTTTTAAACCATTTAGATTTTGAAGTGCTCATCCAAAGATTTTAAAATCCAATTTCATTTACTCATATCATTGCACCTCGTAATGGTGGTACTTCACTCACCCTTCTAATTGTAACTATAAGTTGATCACGCAGAATAGTTTATAAACTGTATTGTACAAAGAAAACAAGCAAATTGCTCCAACCTAATGCTTCGGACCTGCCATTTGACTCAACAATGTACAGGAACAGTCTTCTCTAATTTCTAGCAATAATTATTCCTCTATTTCAGTCAACATCAGATTATATCTGTAGCATTTGTGTCACCAGACATCTGGCAGAATTTGAAGATGGAGATACACTTAAACATTATTGAACTCGAAAGGGTTCATTATCGTGCATTTGTAACCAGATCTTGAAAATTGTTTCTTAAGTTCAAAAGGAAACTGCATGAGTGTATATTCTATGTTGTCCATGAAACCATTGCCTTGGAAAAAGTTAATTACCTTGGATCAAATGTTTTATGCACAACATTATAGTTTCCATTAACTGAATCAAGCAGCTCTTAAGTCAAAATCAAAATTCAAATAAATACCCAAAGTCAAAATTTCTTTTCCTTTCAGAATACCCACTGAATTAGCTCCAATTTTCGATTTGTTAGCATAGTTCACCAACAAGTGCTCTCATTGTCATTAATATAATAATTATTCACTCATATATTTTTGTCGCCATTATTACTAAAACTTAGATTTACTGTGAATTCCTTGGACCACTACTCAAGGATGGGGCGTTGTCGTAACCGACTTCACTTCATAGTTTCAAGCTCTTTATAAAAAATTAGCGCAGTGTCATAACTGCCATTATCCATCTCCAGAAAATCTTCTCACTCATCACCGAAAATTGGTGCGCTATCATACTCCTCAACCAAATCAGCCATCGCATCAAATACTTCAGTTGATTCTAAATCTTTATCCAAAATAACATATACCGAGCGAAAGGCCTATTGTTGTCGTCAAATTCCTCCACCACCTTCGATTAGTTTACCGATGGAGATCATGACAAGATTTTAATTAGAATTTATAATAAGAGTTTGATTCCAAATATATTTAGTCACATTAGAATAGATTACTTTTGATATTTTGAGATAAATAGTTTATTAGAAGTTTGTTTCTTTTTTAACTTCTTTTTAGCTCTGTAAATAGAGGGGCTTGTTCATTGTAATTCACAACCTGATTATATGGATTAAAGTGATTTTCCTCTTGCCCTCAATCCCTTTCTCTTCTGGTTCTCGGTTGTTCTTTAATAAGTTATACGCATTCTACGTCAATTTGGTATCAGAGCAATTCGTTTTCCTTTGGCCTAACATCCTTCATCGTCAAACCCAAATCCACAACACCCCAATCAACCCTACGCCAACACCTTCCACAACCCATCCATCCAAACCTAAACCACTTTTATACACAAAAAACCTTAGAACAGCACAAATGCAAAAAGAAAAATTCATCACAGCAGCTGCAGCAGTTCCTTTTCTTCGTTTAGTAGTTTCTATTAGTTGTTAAAAAAAAGGTCTGAAAAAAAAAAATTTTAAATCCGAAAAAAAAGATGAGAATATAGCTGCTCTGTTATTGTTGTTTTCAGTTTCAGAGGAAAAAAAAGGAGGTTCACTTCGTCATTTCGTTGCTGTTGCTGCTCCATCGCTGTTCATTAAGTTCTTTGCTGCTGTTCTCTGGCCCAATATTACAACCTTAAGATTGCCTTTGTCCAAACAACTCATTAGCCCATCACATAACACAGCTCCACATATACAGCCCAATATCCAAAACCATATATTTTATCCCAAACCAGCCCATACATACACAAAAGCCAAACAACCATACAGCATTAAACCCAAACTCTTAATACATTCGGCCCACTACGCTTCTCTTATATCTACCCTAAAAGCCAACCATAAAACCCAAGAGTCCATTAACCTATCAACCCAAAGCAAATCCACTACTTAAACCCTGATTATATGAATTAAAGTGATTTTCCTCTTGCCCTTGATTCCTCTCTTCTTGGACCTCCTTTCTCTTTTGGTTCTTGAATGTTCTTTAACAAGTTATAAGCATTCTGCGTCATCTATGCCACACCTCTATCACTGTCGGGCCACTATAGTGGAAAATCGTCCATTTGCTATACAATGCCTCCACTAATGATGCAGTAGTTCCATCTACACTAGTAGTGCCAACACTACCTGTCAAACGCAATTGTGCTATCTAATTATGTCACCTGATTTCCTCCATCTTGACTTTTACGAACAACCCATTTCCTTGATGACATTATTAGGAATGTAGTTGATATTGTAATACCAAACTAATGGACCGGAAAAATGGGAAAGATGATTAATACACTAAAAACTCATTGATTCGATTGAATACTGAGAATTTGGATATCAATGTAAATTAATTCATGAAGAATACCAAATATATGAAAGAATTGAGAAATTCTCAATTTTATTTGATTAAACCTCTCCTAAAAACAGTGTCTTGATTTTAAAGAAAACCCTAATACTCTAAAGAGAATTTTAAAGAAATTGCAAGTAAATCTATAAACTATCATAAAATAATAAAAGAATCCAATTTTGATAAAATTGATAAAGTGGCAATAAATAAAAATAAACATGATTGTCCTGATTGTACCAATAAGTCTCATTACAATTATCCATTCATCGTAGTCGTGCCATGAACATATGAGAATGCTCATAAAGTTCCAATAAGACAACTGATGCTGGAAAGCCAAAAAAATTGAAAACTTAGAAGATCTTTAAATGGAAATAGTAGGGAGGCACAGAAACTTAAACGAGAAATGCAACACAACACAACACAACATGACACATGGAGACACTATTTCTGAAAAAATGACATAAAACACTGGAGAAAGTTTTATTAACCCAAAAAAATTCATGTTCATAATAATATAGTTATTCAGTTTAAATCTCAGTTACTTAACATTAATCGATTATTAAATAGGAATTAATCAAATTCAATTTTTTGTTCAACACATTATGCAATCTTTAAAAAATTATCATAGCAAATAATCCACTACATGAAAAAAAGGTTTATTTAAGTTCTCAAATGAATTTGCTTAAAATTATAAATACAAATTTTTTATCTAAATTTTCTGTTTGACTTTTTGTTAAGTTTCTTTAAAGGTTTTTAATTTCAAAAGTTGAGCGAGAAAATTAAAACATGCTGCAAATTAGCTAGTGGAGTAAGAACTTCCATAAATATAAATTGCCAAATCTAATTGGTAAAAACAACAAATGTATTTACCTGCTGGAAAGATTCATCTGCATTTCTTTTAGAATGCCTTCGTATCAACAGGGTCTCCCGAACAAATAAAGCTTGGATCCAGAACTCCTCATGGCCATGGTCCTTCCACTTGGAACACTCAGGTATTTTCCCAATTGCAGGATCATCAGAATGCTTGGCAACATAAGTCATCCAATTCAACATTCTTGTCAAATATTGAGATTCATGTTTCTTCTTCCAAGAATCAGGCTCAGTTCCAACAACACTCCTGGCTGACATCACAACATCATTGCCAATTTGGGCAATGAATTTTCTCTCCTCGTCAATAAAGTTCTCCAGAAGATTTTGCGCTTTACTACTTAGTTCCTCAGCCAATATCCCATCATCGTTCTCTTTAGCAGGAAATCTTTCATATTCATTATCTGCAATTTTGTCTGCAGGATGATGTACTTTGTTAATGATTTTCTTCCCTAATACCACTACATTATCATTGACCACGACACAAGATTTTCCCTTGTCATCAATTTGTCTGTTTGAAAAACCATGTGCTTCATCAACTGCATTCTCGGTTATTCTCTTGGCTGATTTCCCAAAATCATTGTCAACCCAAAATCTCCCATCATCATCATCAGTACTTCTATCTGGGCCATCATGTATTTTACAAGTAAACTTTCCAGTGACCCGTTGGGCTAGAGGAAAGTCATTGTAACAGCAGAAATTTTCGTCACTATCTTCCAAGAATTCTGGATTATCCACATTTTCACTAAATCTTCCAATCACCGCTGGATATTGTTTCACACTTTTAATATGCTCCAATCGAGAAATATTGGTGTCTTTCTCATGCTTCTCTCTCCCATCCGACAACGAACCTCTAAACCTTGTCTCCAACTCCCTAGACAATAAATCCAATTTCTGGAAAACTCCACTCTGCCCACCCTCCACAGTCCTATCCTTAGAGATTTGCCACAACCACTGATCCAACTCACTCAAATACTTGAAGTAAATCAACTTAACGGATGGAATGGCCCCAAAACCCAACCCACATTCCTCCGCGACAAAACCCCATACATTTTTCCTCGAGACGGCATCATATCCGCCTATTTTCCTCACTGCCCAGAAAAGTTTAAACAAGTCCACCGCTCGCCCATCACCACACAATGCCGGAATAGGCCTAAGGCATTTGCTCGCAGACTTTTCTCGTATAAAAACTACAAGCACTTCATCAAACAAGACCCTTAGCCTCTCCTTACTAGTATGAAAACTGCATTCCTCTATCGGAAAATCAAGATCACAAGAAGTCCCAATATCCTCTTCAACACTTTGGACTTCATGTGAACTTGAATCATCTCTTAAATTCGACCATCCTTCCATTAAATTCAATTTTTTCTCACCTTCTCAACAAAAACTTCTTAACTTTTTTTCCTGGTGAATGATTAATATTGCACAATAGAAATGAATACCAATCAACATAAAACAACGAGCATAACTATTAAATCAAAAGTAACAATGCTGGTAAACAAAGGGCATCGATTCATTCAATCTATACATTCAAAAAAAAAAAAGCTCTGTTTTGTATGTAACAAATAATAATTTACCTTGGATGCGTTTATCACCAGCCCTTCGATTTATATTTTTTTCCTCCGACAGCAATGAATACAGGTATTTCGAGTGTGTCGTATGTTTTACAATACAGAAGATTTACAGCTAGATTTAAGGGGTTTGGAATTTTCAGGTTTTATACTAAGATGGCCTTTTGACAGATGTCTTGAAACCCTGAAAGTTTGTTATGTTTGTATAGATAGAGGAAAGGAAATGAAATTAGGGGATGGAAAGGAAAGGGCAAAGTCTGAAAAATAAAAAAAAAATAGGTCTCTTCTGCTCCTTTTTGGACAATACAAAGAAATTAGTATGAACATTTGCAAATGTTAGTGATAATACCTAGGTGCAAGAGTAATCTCATTGAAATGAACCTAGCCCCTAATTTAAGCGCCCGAATTAGAAAGAAAGAGAACCTGCGTCTCGATGAAATCTTACACTGGGGTGTTTGGTGAAGATTAAAATTAGATTTTTAGTGGATATTAATAAAAGTTTTTGAAATGTGTGGTTGAAAAGATGTAGGACCCATGAAAGATGTGGTTAATATTGATTATTTGACTTTAATTTAGATTAAAATCAGATTTTAATCCCGCCCAAACAGAAAATATAAAATATTAACTAAAGTATAAAGGTTTGGACCAATTCTTATATTAACAAGATTGATTTTTTAAAATAGAACTCTCACACTCAATATGATATATGTTGAGGAATTAAATCAACGAGCAGAAGACAATTTAAAATTGTAATTCCCCTATAGTGGATCTACAATAATGTTAATGTTATTTGATACCTCTTGAAAACTTAACTTGCATAATTGCAAAGCAACTATCTTTCAAATCTCGGTCTACCAATTTTCAATCGTTCAGTCTTTAACAAAAATCTATTCAGCAAGATTAAAATATAAAAATTCTTAGAAAAGTTGGAGAGAGAAGGATAGGCTATTTTATAGTTGTATTAGGGTTTGGAGATAACCAAAAATGAAAAACCTTATGATCTCCAACCCTAAAACTTGTATTTATATACTCTTAATTGGACCTAGCCCATTATCTAACAGAAATTCCAAAGCACGCACCAAAACACCATTTTGCACCAAAAATGGTGCAAAGTCTCTTCAACCTAACACCATACTTTGCCTGCAATACAGGGACGGATCCAGGACAAGATTACAGGCCGGGCTAATACGTAAAAATAAAAATAAAAAATTGTGTTCATTTTTATTATATCTTTTTTAGTACAATAAATCATCATCATCATTATTGTTATTAAGTGCGTTTGTAATAAATTTTAATAATATAATCAATAATAGTTAATTAATTAATCAAAATAATAACACTCAAAAATTTTAAAAGGCTCACATTGCACTTCAAAATGCATTAATTGATCATTTGTGGGATGAATATACAAATTTTGAGACTTAAATTGTAACACTATTTCGACTTCGTGATATTATGATACCGGAATAACGCATTGCATTATTTTTTTAATGACATGATTTATTATTTTCGTATTTGTGGTGTTTCTATTAATTGTACTATATTTTTAAAATTTATTAATAAATTTAATATTTTTGTTAGTTTACGTAATTATTTATTTAGTAATTTGTGTAGTTGTAAAATAAATAAATGAATAAATTGTTAAGAATTAAAAAAATGAAAAAAAAAATTAAACGTTGTTCATTTGATGTAAGTTTTGGTGTAATAGATTAGAGATAATTTTCAATTTAGTACAAAATTTGGTGCAAAACTAACCTCAAATTTTGGTGTAGGGTTGGAGATGGCCTAAAGGTGGACAAAATGTCCAGGTCAAACCAAATCGAGCAATTCGATTGAGTTCTACAGAAAAAATCAATGGTTTTGATTCTTCAAATCGGGAATCATTTAGTTCTGGTTTTGTTCTAATTCTAGAATAGAGAAGCTGAACCAAAACCAAATTTAATTATTAATTGTATTATATATATTTGATAATTTAATCAGATTAAATAAGCTCGTAAATGTTTTATAATTCATTCAATTTAATATTTTAATTCTTACCTTTTGTGTGTGACTAATTAGGATTCGACGACAATTCGTTATGATTCTGATTAAATCGGAATAAGATAAATTAACATGGGATTATGTAAAATGGGATTTTTGTTGGTTTTAACATTTGCATTGGCCATTGGTTTGATGGCTATAAATTATCCACGCTTATGCCTGCAGGGATTTCAAGAATCGGGAACCTAGAGGTACAGGGAGGTTATGCAATGCGATTTAGTTAATAAATTGATAGAAATTTAAGTCATAGTCAATGAGTAAATTTAACTAAATATTTCGAAAGATCCACCATTTTTTAACCACACAATTTCAAGGACTAAGTGTATCTTTTGCGAAAAGAGAGACTGTCGGGAAAAAAAAAAAAACAAAAAGGAAGCCGACCACCCCTTTCTTTACACACAAATAATCTTAGGGTGCGTTTGATTGCAAGGGTGGAAAATGGGTGGAAAGAAAATGTTTTACATGGAAAAAATTTGCCTAGAAAATATTTTGCAGGGAAAATGAT